>CAEMYA010000493.1:105430-122858 GCA_903131615.1 Diplodus sargus
TTGATGAGGCACTCGATGGTGAAGACGATGATGAAGGCCAGGTTGATGTTGTTCAGGATGTACTCCATCTGAGGCGACTGCTCGTCCGTCTCCACCATCATGGTGATCATGTTGAAGAGGATCAGAACCATGATGATGATGTCGAACACCTGCTTCCCCGACAGGTCGAAGAAGAAACCCTGCACCGAGTTCTGGAGGGAGACGAAAAGTCTGATTTGTTTCTGTTGTTGACAAATGTTTGAGTTTAGTTTAGTTTATTTGTTGCTATTTGTTGTTCTCGAACAGCTGATGGCTGGTCACTGCAGGAGTGAATGTTTTGTTCCACCGACTGACTCAGATTATTGTAATGTGTCTGTAAACATCATGTGAAGCATAATTCAGGTTTTCACTAAAGAACAAGATCCTTTTTGTTTAACCAGAAACAGCTGCTATCTCTCTCGCCAAACTCCATTTACAAAAACAGAAATTTTATCGTCGTTAAACACACAACCAAACAAAACTTGCCCAAACCATCTCGTTTAGACTTTACACTGTTCCAACCATCACAAACTCCAGATTAAATGTTTATTTCAACCAAACGAGTTGGTGATTGTTGGAAAAACAAACACGTTTTACAATGTTAAATCACTGTTTTACTCTCACTCACTCTCACTCTATAGACACATTAACATTATTTGATGATGATGGATTTGATCATATGAGGCTGGTTTGGGCTTTAGGTATTAGAATATGAGATATTTGAACTAAAACAAATTAAATCGAACGTCTTTGGTCGCGGTGCGGTTGATCGTCGCCTGTATATGGAAGCGTGCTGTGCGCTGGTACCATAGGTCGGGGGATGGGCTTCTGAGGTTTCTTGGAGCCGAGCTTCTTCATGGCGTTGTAGTACTTCTTCTGCTCCTCCGTCATGAAGATGTCCTGTCCTCCTAAGTAAACGAACCCAACAACAACAACTCTGTTATTTTCACTCAACACAACGTCTCACAACCTCTGAAACTCTAAAACCTCCTCTGATTTATTGTTTAATGATGGTGATGATGCTGAATTAGATTCACTTGATACATAAACACAGAGATTCTCTGTGTTTTGCTGTATAGTTTTCTGGTGAATGTGCCTGTTTGAATTGTTGTGCGTTGGTACTCATCTTTCGTTTCTGCTGGTTGAAGTTGTCGATGATGACGCCGATGAAGAGATTGAGGGTGAAGAAGGAGCCGAAGATGATGAAGATGACGAAGTACAGGTACATGTACAGATTGATCTCTTTGATAGGCTGCTCCTCCACCTGACAGCAACACACACACACACACACACACACGCACACACACACACACACAGAGTTTTAAATGTCACATTTATCATTCCACTTCATTTGATTTACGTTCTGAACTTTCAGTTCAAACTTCAGTCTCTAACTCACGGCTCGTGAATCCACCGCTGCGTACATGATCTCCATCCAGCCTTTGAAGGTTGCCTTGGAAACAAAGAAAAAACATATAATTTAATAATCACGTCTCTTTTTCTTCATGTCAAAATGATTCTTGGAACCGTTTGACGGATTTAACATGAAATAATAAACAACATGATGTGGACGTGTTGAACGGTCGGTGCTGTGAATCACACAATGATTTTATTATGATTTTAAACAATCTGAGAAGTTAAAATCTCGTCCGTTTGACCTCGTCGACATTTGAGCAGATTTACTGAATCCATATGATTTTCAAAAAGCTTTATTTAAGTTAAACATGGAGAGATTTCTGAAGCCATGAGGTTCAAATTGAACCTTTCAGTTTGGGGCCAGAAGCTGAAACTGTTTAGGTGTGAAGGGGATGAAAACTACAGGACTGAGTTTCTGATCCAATTAATCGAAACAGAAGAACAGATGTGTCCACATACTTTTGTCCGTATGCTGCTTGTGCTGTCGTCTGTTTTTCAGACGTTTGTTCTCTGAAGAAACAATCCTTCAGCTTCACCTCCGACACCTGAGAGAGAAGCCTGCAGCTCCTGTTTTGCGTCTCTGTGTGAGTCGCGAGCTTTCTGAGTTTCTCGTCTCCAGGACGACATCCTGCACATTTACTGCACTCGAGCGAATAACCCGACAAAAGCAACCTTCCTGCTAGAAGAGAAAATAAGTGGAGGGAGAGTCAGAGCGCCATGGAAACGCCGCCGCTGGGTTTTTTTTTCTCAATGAAAGTATCAACAAGTCCTTTTATGGACTTCCTTCCTCCGCGGGAGGAGGCCGAGCAGGTGGAGGCCGGATGCAGATGTGAAGGAACAGAGTACTTTGGTCTGAGTGGGCGCCTGCTGTCCGTCACTCCCACCTGAAATCAGCTCGTCACCACGGGTTACCACCTGTTATTATTATGGACTGTCAGATGTCAGCGAGAGGGGGTGCGCTGTAAAAGATGACAAGCTTGTGCCGGAGTTTATTTTAAAGGACGTGAAGGCGGCTGCAGCGCTGAACGTCTCCACAAACCAGCCAGACGACGACGAATCACATCAAAACCTCGTCCAGATGTTAAACTGCCGCTCCTGGGAAAAGTTGATTCAGGTGAATTTCCATCACCGGGACAATTGTGAATAACTTTTAAGATGCGGTCTGGTTTGGTGACGTCACACAACATGGAAGAGTCAAAAGTTCAACAAACCAAGTTCAATCTGCTGAGAGGAGAAATGACGGACTCCAAACTAATGACTGAGTGGGAGATGAGGCGTCCGTCACGTGACGTAGTGAAAGTATTTACTTTAAATTGTCACGTTGCAACCCGAACCTGAGGAAATGCTGACGTCACACTGTGATGCTGCAGAAGATGCAGACTTGTTCCTTATAAACCTCACTTTCACTTTCACTTCAGAGTCCGTCACAACCGGACTGTTCTTGTAAAAATGAACGCTGAGTTTGGGCACAAAGGACGCGTTTGACATATGAAGTGAAGTGAAGTGAAGCCACGCCCCTTCCACTGCACCCCGTCAGACCTTATCTCAGAAATAAAAGTGTTGTGCCGTTTTGCCAAATACACATGAGACTTCTGTCAATTTAAAAGATAATTTTCCACCTCGAGAAAGTCGCAGTTTGCTGTGAAGACAGTAAACTGCATCGTGACAGACAGCAGCATTTAAAAAGGTGAATATGACAATAAATGTGGTCACATCAGCAGCTGCAGTTGTGTGAAAGGAGTTTTAACAGCTATCGACAAAAAGAAGACTGACAGGAAGAGAAGGTGGAGACAAAAGACACCAAGACGAACTTCTGCAGAGTGTTTCAGGTAAAACGGCCCTCATGTGTCATTTGCAGCCTAATATACGTTACGTAAGTGTTTAATAAGCGATATAAATATCCAGGAGTTATTAGAGCAGACAAAGTGTCTCCTGAATGCATCAATTAGCTTACATAAGAGAGGTCGGCTACAGTCAGACGCCGGTGTTTTGATCGCGCCTGCAACTTTGTTTTGTAGGAAAATGTCACCAGGATCAAACTGACGTTCCGCACCGTCAGATGATTCTGATTGGCTGTCGCTCATCAAATCGCTCTGAAAGTGATCTCAGAGAATGTCGATCCTCGCTGGCGTTGATGCCACCGTCCACTGGAGTTCCACAGATTTATAGTTGCAGTTACAGTTCTTGTTGTGAAGTTCTGCACTGTGTTTAAGTTACTGTTGAATCTGTATCAGGACGGATCTTCACACAGAAATTATCTTCTAAACAGATGAACTTCGTGCGCGTGATTCACGACACAAATCAAATGATCATACGCATTTTTTTTTCCTTCAGTGGAAGTTTTGCATGTTGGGCCTTTTTTTAAGATTCATTTTTAATTTGAGATTTTCGTGACGAGAATAAACTTAAATAATAAAAAGTGTGATTCTGCCGGCTCGGCGCCACAGATGCTGAAGCCGAGCTCGCTCGACTCTCTCTGCATCGTTCCTGCAGCGTGGAGCTATTTCCAGATGCTAATGGAAGGGTTGCCCCCGCCAACTGTTGCCACGCCGACCAGCCAAACACTGAGGGATGCTGAGCGGCTCGTTGCCAAGGCGACCGGACTCTGACAACTCTTGGTTTCTCATTGGCTGACCAACAACTTCTCCACTTTGTTTTCCCCTTTTTTCTCTCCACTTTATTCTCACACGTCTCTTTTGTCTCTCTTCTTCACCGTTTCATTTTGTCCTTCCATCCCTCTTTTCTCCCATCTCTTCTTTATCTTCAAGGTCTCACCATCCGTCTTCTCTTCACTTGAATCCCTCTCACTCCCTCGTTATTATCATCCTCTCTCTCTCTCTCTCCCTTCACTGCTCTTTCTTTATTTTTACTTTAATTTCTTTTTCTCCACTTGTACTTTTTCTTCCTCCCTCCCTCCATCTCTCCATTTCCCTCCCACTTGGCTGGAGTCGCTCTAAAAATAAAAGCCTCTCAGACGCTGATTGATTGGAGGCTCTCAGGACTCCCGTGGTGGGCGACAGAGAGCGAGAAAGAAAAGAGAGCGACAGAGAAACAGAGAAAGGAGGGAAAGAAGTGATGAAGGTGGAGAGCTGCAGAGGTTTTCTGATGTTGAGGGACGGATGGATGAGAGGACATTAAACATGCTGAGTTATCTCACCGCCTAATTGTTATGTAGCTTACAAAATATTCAGTGAAAACTTCTAAAGCCGGTCCTGAAAGAAGCTAATGCTAACCAGAAGGGGGCGGAGCCAACAGCCGAAGTTTAAAAGAAGACCAGAGCAGCTCAAACATTCAGTCTGAGAGTTAAAACATAATTCTGCTGCGTTATTACTCACAGGGATGTTTGAGTTCATTTCCTACCAAATAATAACAGGTGAAATACGAGCTGACTTTTATTTTGAAGGAGGCTGGCCACAGGAAATGCAACGTGTTTAGCTACAGCTTTGTTTTAGATTTAAATATATAAATGTACTCACATACGTTAACTGTGTGTGAGTACATTTCTTGTAAAGCATGATTTTATATCTCCAGTAACACTTCATGTAGCTTTAAAACATGTATATACTTTATAAACATTGAATAATTAATGCTAAAAGTGGTTTTAATGATTAGTGATTATGAATTATTGATGTCAACAATCATCCCCACATACATTAAAGGTTTTAACATCTCACATCTGTGTTCACTTCCTGTAGAGGGCTGTACTTCACATTAAAAGCATTTAACTTGTGAAATATGAGTTGACTTTTAAGTCAACTAGTCAAAGGAAATGCAATGTGTTTAGTCCAAAATACGTTTACAGCAACAGTTTTTGAGGTGTGTGCGTATATAGTAGATATAGAAACATATTAGTAAATTCCTTGTAAAGCAAATTTAGTTTTTCTTCATTCAGCATACACATATATATTATATACACGTTGAATAAATAATGATAAAACTTAATGATTAGCGTTTATGAATTATTGATGTCTAACAATCATCCCCACATACATTAAACGTCTTAATATCTGAGTTTTGAGTTATATAAAACATTCACAATCT
Organism: Diplodus sargus; assembly: GCA_903131615.1. NCBI lineage: Eukaryota > Metazoa > Chordata > Actinopteri > Spariformes > Sparidae > Diplodus > Diplodus sargus. Next base: position 110,906 of record CAEMYA010000493.1, read on the forward strand.
ACGGAAGCCCAGTCAGTCAAACATTCAGATCTGTGCAGCTCGATTATCAGCTGAGTGGTTGTCAACCTGTGACTTGTTGCAGTGTTACATTTTTCATATTCTTTTATCAGTACATGCTCACTAAAGAGAAAAATACCTGAACAGAACAAAAGAAAGATAAAAAGGTGAGCGAGCGAGAGAGAGAGAGAGAAAAAATTAAACATAACACGACAAATGGAGACAAAGAGAGCGAGGGAGAAGTGGAAAAGTCAAAAGTGAGAGCGTTTCAGAACAGGTGTGGGAGGAAAATTAAGGCTAAGACAGCAAATGGACAGAACGAAAGAAAAGAGGAGATCAGGGGAGCGAGGGAGAGAAGTCAGTCCTCCTACGGTTTGTGGAGGAGACGCTCGCTTTTAATTTGTTTTCAGGTTTTCTTGGCGGAGAGGATTTCTCACTTTGTGAAGCTCTTTGTAAACGCTTCACACGGCTGCTGCGATGACACATTTACACAACGCTCTTCATCTTCTGCAGCTTTGTTCTGCAATCCAGCTTCAGCCGGACGGTCGTTACGTCTTCAGAGTGGCGATGACGACGCGTGAGCAATCGACTCGAGGTGGTTTTGAGAGAGTCCGGAGAGTTCAGAGGCAACATGACGGAGGTGCGTTCAAGAGTTCAACAGCACAGCGTGTTAAGTAATCACATTCGCTTTGTGTTCCCGTCCCGCGGCAAGAAAAGCCCCAACCCACGCCTCAGAAGAAGCACTGGAGGTGCTTCTTAAAAGCCTAAAAGCCACTTAAGAAGCAGCTAATGTATCATGAATCACCCTGCAGCACAAAAACCCTCTTCTCTCCTTACTTCCTGACAAACAAAATGGCCGACAGTGCTCTGATGGTCTGCAGGGTTTGGACAACGTTTTGATTCTATGAAGTATTTGATGATTAATAGGGTCGATATATCATCAACAAAACTTTACATGCACAAGAACATTTAAAAGGAAAACACGTCTGAATTAACCACTAAATAAAACCCCGACGCCGTCCTCACCACTTGCAGCAGAGCGAGGTATCCGGCGCCCACGTTGTCGAAGTTGACCTTGACTTTGGTCCAGTAGAAGAGCGAGGTGTCGTTGAGCGCCTCGCACTCCGACTTGTTGTTGATGAAGGCGGCCTCGTAGATGTGGCCCGTGCGGTTGACGCAGCGGCCGAACTTTCCGGCGAACAGGTTGACGCCCATGATGCTGAAGATGAGCCAGAAGATGAGACACACCAGCAGCACGTTCATGATGGAGGGAATCGCTCCGATCAGAGCGTTCACGACCACCTGAGGGCGGAAACAGAGACGGTCACACAAACACACAGAGATAAAACTCAGACTTAGTATCAACATGAGTGATCACAGGTGATCTCAGAACAGTGTAAACGCCCTCAAGACATACTGAGGACAAACCACGCTGAAGTACTGACCTACTGATCAACATCACCAGACTCCATTAACAAATGTGGTGATTTTAAGAGTTGTTGAGTTAAAACAAACTTTCTAACGTAGTGAAACTGTGTCTGTGACAGATTGTAACTCATTGTGTCCTTGTTGTAAATTCAGCATTAATCTTTCAGCTGCAGTTGTTTGTCTCCTTGTAAAAAGTGTTACAAAGACACTAAACAGGAACAATATAGGCTCCTTCTTTGTCCCCGTGGAGAAAGTCCCCAGACTCCCTTAACAAATGTGTCAGTTTAGTGAGTTGTTGAGTTGGAGACACTTTATAAACTCCGTGAAACTCTGTCTCTGACTCATTCTGCAGTATTTGGACCTTCTTGTAAATTCAGCAATGTTTAAATGAGGCGTTTTAAATTTACAACAGCAGAAAATGAATGAATCACAACACAGATCTGCTATTTTTGGGGTATTTCAGTTTCCTCCTTCCTGTCGGTGCTCACACAGACAGCCAGACTTGACTCAGCTAATTTCACCGCTACACTTAAAATATCAACCTGCTCTTCCAGCCCTCCTCTTTCTACCCACAATGCAGTTCTTCCACCCAGAATCCCATGCTGAGTGAGCATCAGGGCGCTGAGCGCACAGCATTTGGAAATTGACACGCAAGCTAATCTTATTAGTCAGACAAAGAGAGCAGAGGATCATGGGAGAGTGATGGCTCAGACTGTATTCCCAGCATGCAACACAGGTCCTGAACGTCATGTGACCCAGAGTCAGCGTCCTGCACAGCTCAGAACCAACAGGAACCATTACTGTTAAACTTTCAATTCTCTGCCAATCATTTCATCAGAAAACACATCGACCATTTCTATCATCAGTGCAGCTAACGTAACGAGCAACAATTAAACATTAAAACATTAAAGATCATGATATTTTGAATTTCATTAAATAATTGAGTTTAATTCTTCTGCAGGGACGAAAAGTGGAGAACAAAATGACTCACAAGAAAACTGATTTGACGACTTGTATCAAGTTAGAAAAACTGAAAAATTAGGAGAGAAAAGGATATTTTTAACATTTTCTTTGTTGTGCTGTCAAAAAACATTGTTTAGAAGTGCAGCTCTCAGACGGCACGGCTCATCTACATTCAGTTTCATCCTCAGGTTTCTGTTTTCTACTCTCACTCTGTAACAAACGTGTTCAGACGTTATAAAAGCTAAAATCTTCCGTGTTTCCTGTTTGACTGCAGAAGCTTCCTGCAGGACGCTGACTCTGACTCGGTCAGTAATACTGATTGATATTCACAGCGTTGATGTTTAAATACAGACGAGTGAATTCATGTTTGTTTTCTGAAAGAGAAAAGAAACCTCACAGACGTGATGAGATGAACCAATCACAGAGCAGAAATCACTGAGGGATGAAACACTGTAAGAGATACGAAGGTGATGTGTTTCATTCTGAACACACCTGGGAACAAAACACACTGATTTATATTTATTATTCCTCACGTCACGTAACAACAGTTAATATCTATTTTAAACACACAAAGATATAAATGAACACTGTTTTTTTCTCCTCACATCGTCCATTACTTCCTGATAACAGACACATCGTTGTTCAATGTTATTTCTTTTTTATTTATTATATGATTATATTTTACATCCTACCTTTGTTTGCTTTCTGTTTTCTTACGACACAACACTACAAACCAAACGCTCCTATCAGCTGATGCTGTATCCAGGTTCTGGAGCTGCAGTGATTAATCAACTAATCCATAAACTGATTATCAGAATAATATTCATCCAACTTTTGTTTGATTCGATTTTGATTAATCGTTTAATTTTTCATGCAAAACCAACAGATTTTACATCACATCTTTGGGACATTTAAATAAATCACCTAGGATGATCGATTATTCTGTAACTGATTGATTCCATCATGTGGTTTGATCCCAGGTGTGTCTGCAGGTTAATACTGACTCTTACCCTCATGCCTTCAAATCTGGAGAGGGCTCTGAGGGGCCGCAGGGCTCGCAGCGTCCGCAGGGACTTGATGGCTGCAAAGTCTGAATAACCCAACGTGTTGGCCACCAAACTGACCAATGAGACCTGGAGGAGAGAGAGAGGAAGAGGAGGAGAGAGAGGAAGAGCAGGAGGGAGAGAGGAAGAGGAGGAGGGAGAGGAAGAGGAGGAGGGAGAGGAAGAGGAGGGAGGGAGAGGAAGAGGAGGAGAGAGAGGACAGAGAAAAGATGGCGACAGGTGTTCAGAGACAGGAGGAAGAAGAGGAAGAAGAGGAAGAAGAACAGAAGCAGGACAGTTAGATTCTAGTCTAATGAAAGACGGAGCAGGAGAGCGCTGGTCCACAAAACCGACCAATCAGAGCTGTGGATGTGAGCGAGACAAAGGTGTGTTAGTCTGTCGATCAGCTGCCTGAAGAGTCCTGCAGGAGAGGAAGGAGACATGGACCGTTAGACTAAAGTTGGGGACACCTGGTCTGTGGCTCTGCAGCTCCTGAGACCACAACAGCTTCAAAACCAAACAGGAAACCTGACAAAGAAACAGCCGTGTTGGTGAGATGAAACAAAGTTCAACAATGATCAGCTGTAATTAATAATCTGAGATAAAAGCCGTCTGTAGATCTAAACCAGCAGCTGAAGCCCCACATCTGATCTAAAAGGTCGAGCAGCGGTTCTGAGGTCGGTCAGTTGTCCGGAGTTCCGGGTCTGGTGGTTCTTACCCTGATACCAGCGAAGCGGGACGCAGCCCGGAGAGGACGGAGCGCCCTGAAGGTCCTCAGCACCCGCATGGTGGTGATCTGGTCCAGAGGGATGAACTGAGCCAGCAGACCCAACACTGAGATCTACAGGACGCGGGCCGAACAGTTACTGTGAACACCTGAAGCCTCCTGAGCAGCAGCAGTGACATCACACGACTCACACAGGAGTTATTATAAATGCTGTAAAGTCTCACATCCGAACAGATCAGTGATTTCTTTTAACAACATGTTTTTGTTACCCCCTTTTATAAATATAATAAAATCTACTCTGCTGGTCTTTGTTCAGTGTGAAGCGACTGTCAATGAACTTCCTGTATGTATTTCATAATAAAAGCCTGATGAAGGGCGTCAATCGATTGAAATTAGCTTTAAATTTTGACCATCAGGATCAAAAGCAGGATCTGCGATTTAAAGACGACACAGCTAGCATAGCATTAGCCTGCAGCTAGCTTAGCGTTAGCCTTTAGCGTCACTTCCAGACTCTTCTACTGTGTGATGAAGATAATCAGCTGACTGCTACCAGAGGAAACTCTTTTCCTTTTCAGAGATCCTCTATTGATTTTTAGCAGAATTTTACCACAAACTGAATTTCTATCTTCTGTCATTATTTTAACTTGTCTAATTTCTGTTGTGGTAAAATACCCCTATCTGTTAGAAGAAGCTGTTAGGACATAAAACCATCGATCTGTTGACTTTTAAAAATGTAAAATCGAATCAAACGATGGATTTAAAGAATCGTGACGCCTCTAAATTGAATGTAAACAATACAGGGAGAGTTGAGTTGTTCTGACAGCAGATAAACACCGCACAAAGACACAGCTGTGCAGATTATTGGAATCAAAATCAGAATAAAGAGTATCTGAGAATGAACACTGTGCTTGTATCACTCAAAATATGGAAATTAACATGTTGCTGAACTTATCAAGATATAAGGCAGAAGTACAAAATAAACAGCAAATTAAAAGAAGAACAGATCAGAAAACAGAGAGAGTTCTTAATAAATATGATAAAGAAAACCTTAGATTAGAAATAAAAGCCCAACTCTAACAGAAACCTGGTTAAAATGAAGGCCTGCTTCTCTTCATTTGGATAATAAGGATTCTTCTGCTATCTCAGAGCTATTTTTAATGAATATTAAGATTCACAAACGGCAAAAATACATAAAAAAGCAAGAATGCTGGGAATCGCTATCCTCTCACATCATCCAACACTGAGACCAAAACGTTTATGAGGTGTTGTAGTTGTATGAGACATCAGTCTGAACGTTTGGTAATCTGAGTTTGAACTACTTTTTCTGCCCTCTAGTGGCTAAAAACAACAAAATAAATAAGAACGCAGCTTTAATTGGCGGATGTGATTTTTGTTTCACCACTTTGTGACTCTATTAATATCTCGTCTGCTCTGTTTCCTGCCTCAGATCTGCATGTCGAGACCTCCGTGACTCAACACGTCTCCGTCTTCTCTGTCTGCAGGCCAACAGAGACGTCACAACACGCAGAGCCATTCATGAAGACGACGAGGCGGAAAACACCATGAAAACGAGAAGGAGAGAGTGTGTGTGTGTGTGTGTGTGTGTGTGTGTGTGTGTGTGTGTGTGTGTGTCGCCGGTCGTTCGTCCGGAGGCTGTTGGGACTTTCCTCTTTGTCTCCTCGAGTCTCTCGCTCCTTTTTATTCACGACCTCCATTATCGCAGTGGAGCACAAACACACAACCTGCGAGTCAGCACACATGTCAGCATACATCTCACACAGTGTGTCCATGTGTCATGTGTAATATTTACATATATGGAGCCTCTGACATGAGGATGACATGGAGATCGAGATATATGTTGGGCTTTAAAGGACGTACGCTCGCTCGCTCGTATCGAATGTTACAGGAGAGCCAAAAATTACCATATTCATCCGACTTTGTTGATCAAAACGTGATGAATATGTGGATGAACAATATTTTGACCTTTACTGAAAATATTTCAGAGCGTTCAGTGTCGGATCTTTTGGTTTTTATACAATAAAGTGTTGTACACTCTGAGAACTACAGCTGTAACTTAAAGTATGACGTTCTGCTAACCGTGGCGACAACGTGTCACTGCTTTATGTTATAACAGGTTATACAAAGAAAAAACCCACTGACGGAAATACTTTTACGAATCTTCTACAAAGACGAGAAGACAACACATTCAAACAAACTGCAGAGATTCGACTAAACACTGAAGATCATGTGAATGTTCCTCTCATGTTTCGCTAAGTTACGCTTTGTCTGATGGACGCCAGCAAGAGAAACTGTAACGACGTCATAGATTTCAATAAAGCTGCTTAAATTTGAAAGGAGACAGAATGATGGAGGAGGAGTTCTGGAGCGAGCGAGTTTGAAACGTTGTGAAAATCTTTGTCACGTTTTATCTCTACCTACGTACACAAGATGTGATGAAAAGGGAAACAAAGAAGAAGAAAACAAGACAGTCGGACTGAAGAAAACTGAAGATTCATCAGAGAAAATCAATAAAACAAACCCTAAACGTTAAGTTGAGACACGACAGGTGAATAAAATAACAGACGTCATCATGTCAAGTCAAAGTTTTTACAGAGGAGACGTCGACAGCCATAAAGAGTCTCCATGTTTTTAGGAATCAAATGTTTCATACATCAGACTGAGAGTGATCAGTGAAGAAAGAAACCTTCAGAATAAAGACGTGAATGATCTAGAAGGTCTGAGAAGATACAGATCGTAACATTTCACACACTTGAAGATCAAAACTGATCAGATTCATCATGAAACGTCCCCAGCTGATAACTTCTGATAGTTCACGTCTACATATGAGAATAAATAAATATGCATGGATCTGAATTAAAGTCCAGAACAGGAAATAAAGATCTAAATGTGAGTTTTGACCAGCAACAGAAACACGTTTTCACCTGAAGTGTCTCCACTTAACGCCTGAAGAAGAAATGATGTCAGAATAATCATCATTTCTTCACTGAGCAGCGTTATTGTTGTTGTATATTAACCTTCTTATCTTCATCATCATCATAATGTCCCATTATAACCATCATCTTCATCACTGGGTGAAAACCCACAGGTTGGAAAACAAACATGATCTTCATCATCATTAACAACATTAATCCATCATCACTTTGATCACCACTGACCAGAACAGATAATTGGTCAACAGACAGTCCAATCAGTCCGTGGATGTTTTACTTACGTCGACGATGAGGAAGTCGAGCCAGCACCAGTAGTTGGTGAAGTACTTCTTGAAGCCGTACGCGAGCCACTTGAGCAACATCTCCAGGATGAAGATGTAGGTGAAGATCTTGTCGGCGTACTCCAGCACCACCTTCACCACCCGCCTCTGCTCGATGTAGATGTCCTCGAAGGCCTGAAGGGGGCAGCAGAGAGGGACGTCACTGAGCTGCTCACCTGGTTCACCTGACAAACAGTGAAGTGTGTGTGTGTGTGTGTGTGTGTGTGTGTGTGTGAGTGTGTGTGTCTGACCAGCGCTCCCGAGCTGAGGAGGATCATGAAGATGATGAAGGACTCGAACCAGCTGTGCTCTACAATCTGGTAACACGTCTTCCTGGTTCTCCACCAGATCTGACCGAGACCGGCCGTCGTGTCGATGTCACAGCACTGAAACCTGCTGACGCACACTGTGGGCGAGAGACAACCACACAGACAGAGACAGAGAGAGAGAGAGAGAGAGAGTTGGTAGTTGAAAACCCTTTGACTTTGACGTCCACAGGTTCACAGCTCGGTGCGACTGATGTGGATCTCTTGCATCCTACAAACCAACTTGTGCAGTCATCAAATCACTGCACCGTTTTGGAGTTACAGGTTGGGATGAGTTTGTTCTCATCAGATGTTTGTGTTCAGGTGGTTATAACCTCCAACAGGGAGGTTTCCACCGGTTTGTAAGCAGGAGAACAAGGGTTGAAACAGACCTCGTTAACCTGACAGGAGGTTTTTTGATATTTTTCTTCATTTCGTAGGGAACAACACATTAATCTTGATTAAAAAAATCCCTAAATGTGGTCGCTGTTTTCTACGACAGAGACGAAATATGATTAAAATATGTTTTATTTGATATTACCGCATACCTCCGCGGCATGTTGTTCTACAGACGTGTAAATTAAATATTAAATGGATGTATAATAAGAAATATACATGTGCTGAAACCAAGCCGAGGCTGAAAAAGACGAGTGATATTACAAACACAGTGAATCGATCATCTGAAGACGCCAAGTGAATCTGAACATCAACGTCTGACTGACTGTCAGGAAAACAAGAGGAGGAGTGAGGTGGCTTCATTTGTGGTTAAACAACTCGAGCTTGTTGTGAGAGTCTGGACCAGTGCCTTGCTCGAGGGGACGCTGGTATCACAACTACAAACAGGACCCACACACAGGACCATGTCTGCTTTGTTGTCGCACGCAGATGACCTGAAGCAGAAAGTGCTCTATTTATCTCTTTGGTTAATGTGTGTGTGTGTGTGTGTGTGTGTGTGTGTTAATGTGTGTGTGTGTGTGTGTGTGTGTGTTTAGATGTGTGTTGTCTTGCATAACTTCCGACTCTGACAGATGTTAAGCTTCTTCTTCCCCACAACAACCCTCTGTGTGTGTGTGTGTATGTGTGTGTGTGTGTGTGTGTGTGTGTGTGTGTGTGTGTGTGTGTGTAATGGAGTGATGATGATAGCAGATTGCAGTCTTCACATCACATTCACATTTAAGGTGAACTAAACTGTGTTTAACGTTCGGATGTTTCCTCATTCAAAAGTCCCTTTAGAATTCACCAGATTTAAGGACCAACATCAGTTAACATGTTAGCAAACAGCACTGGGCGCCACAGCTAGCAGCTAAAAGAGGCTAACAGGCTCCAGAGCTGCAGAGATGAAGATTATATACATCTCTGTTGTTTCACTAAGAGCATCTCTCGTATTAAACACTGATGTGAATCATGTTTATTCTGTATATCAGGTTGTTTAGTGCAGCTTTAAAAACTAAAGCCACGTGAACGATGCTAACCTGTGTTGTAAAGACAGATCCTGTGAGTGTCACATGTTCAATTTGAGGAAAATCGCAGGTTCAAGTTTTGGGAAAATTGCTATTTGGTGTATTCAAGTTTTTTTTAAAGACCATCTAAACTTTTATTCTAATAAAAATAAGAGAAAAAGGAGAATTAAGCGTTCAGACAGGTCGTCAGAACGCAGCTCTTTCAGGTCTCCAGCAGAACATGTCCACACACCCTGAGAGCAGCCGGATGAGAACAGATGGGATCGCTCCGTTATTTGTTGCCGAGCATCATCGGCTGAGTGAGTGCTGATAACGAGAGGATCAGATTCCCGTCGGTCCGCGTTATCGGCCCGTCGGCTGCCTGTGGCTCTAAAAGCTTGTCGCTAACGTTTCCAAATTAAATCAGCGTGTCTGCGAGGACGACCGGACGACGAACCGCAACCTGACGTTCGCTCACAATCAGGACCAGGAACTTCAGCAGAGTGATCGCTGGAGTGAGCGATGCTGATGTTCCCTGCAGCAAGGCATGATGTTGCTCTGCAGCTGACGCAGGAGTAGGAGGCAGCCGAGTTCTGATTTGTTGTTTTGGATGGTGGGAACATCTGACTTTATCCAAACGATCAAACCTGAACTGCAAAAACAATGTTTCTGCTTACTGTCAGATATTTACTCTGTAATTAACTCTCAAACTTTACTTCATGAACGTAACGTTACAGAGAGGAGACAGAAAACCAGAACCAGAGTCTCTGCTGAGTGCTGACTTCATTCAGAGCTTCACCTCAACTCTCTAATGTTCTAAAGAGTTCTTCTGGTTCTGTTGGGTCTGGTTCTCAGACTTCCTTCCTCTCTGACTCTCCTGAAGTTACAGACAGACGAGCAGATGAAACTCAGTGTCACCTCGAGGACTCTGGAGGATTTCTCTGCTGGAACACGTGCAGGTTCTGAACATGTAATCTATGTCAAGAACCTTTTCAGCGTGAAACTAAAACTTTGCATGATCGATATTGAGATTGAAAACATTTCAGACATCAGTTTAATGAACACATGGGTGCTGACGGGTGATTCTGTGCTGAGTCTGCGTGGGTTTCCTGGAACAGACGGACTGAAGAAGCTGCTCTTCACTCGCTGATTGCCGCGTCCGCCCGCTTCTGTAATTACAGCTCTGATTACCTCGGCTTTCTGTTTCCATGGATACTAATAGGCTTTTCCCCGATACGCCGGTTGAGTAATCCAATGAAAACAAGCGAGTGGTAATCCGACACTCAATCAGCCCACTTGGCAGAGTTATTATCAGTGTGTGTGTGTGTGTGTGTGTGTGTGAGGAAACCCCTCCGCTGGTACTGAGGCAGCTGTAATAAACACTTTTGCTGCAATAAACTCTTATCGAGCGGCTCGTTACATCACCTGTTGGCCGAGCCGACGCTCTCTGCTGCGAGCGCCATTGATCCGTTATTGGACAGAACTCAGAAAGATCCAGCTGAATGATCCCCGCCAGGTGATTGCATCTGACCCTCGTCGCCTCGACATAAATGTGCTCATCCCAACAAACACAACAAAACATACATACATCTGTACACGTCTGAAGGAATTTAAACACACACAGTTTAAGTATTAAAATCTTATGTGCTGAAATAAAACATCTTGACGACTATCGCAAGAATAAATATTTGCTCAGCACGTTTCTACAAAATCACAGCTCAGCTCAAACTGAACGTTTTTGTTGTTTTGGTTTAATCTTTTTCTCTCTCGTCACGACTCTGTGTTTACACTGTGGTTAGGTTCAGGCAATCACCTGATCAGGGTCAGAGAACATCGTGGTTTGGATTAAAAAACAGCTGGAAACGTCCGCAGGTGACTTTAAAAACATCCAGCGCTGTGACTTGAACTGTAGTCGGTAGTTTGTCTGTAATAAAACCTCCATCCGCTCCACGTCCTGATGGGACATTTGGCTAACAAGCTAATAATTTGAATGTGATATGCTACATTTTGTCCAGATGTCAACATCAGTGTTTGCAGAAACGTCACCTGCTGACAGAAACATAAGTTTATTCTTAGATTTATACTTAAACATACGAGTATTTCCGACAACGACAGCCGAACTCAGATTCTGTTTGTAACCGACACAGCTGTGATCTGTGAATCTTACATGAAATCAAACTTCAGACAGGAACAACGAAAAGAGAAGATCTAACTTGTCAGAGAGCAGATCGAGTCGATGGGAGAGGACAGCAGGTTCACATCCAAATTGATCGTGAGTTAATTTAATAAATTAGCTTCCAGGACATTAAACAGGTCAAAGTCAAAGTGAAAAAGACCAAAAAAATATATAAAAATCTAAAAAATGTATAAAACTCAGTGAAGATTTCTGTCACGTGTGTGAACTCAACCCGACAGGTTCCAGCCAATAATCTCAGGTCAGACTCTCCGTCTGTTGTCACTCAGTGAGGTGACAGAGCTGCTCGAGGGCACTTCAGCAACAAACTATCTGCTGCGGGAGTCACACCTGAGACCTTTCAGTTACAGGACGTCAGAGCAGGAGACGCTGCCGCCCACCGAGGCAGAAACACACGCGCACACACACACACACACACACACACACACACACACACACACACACACACACACAGTCATTCCCTCTCATCGCGTGTCGTGCAGCTTCACAACATTAACCAATGAGTTGGCATTTAGACGACCAATGGGGCAGCTAATCTAACGCCCGCTGTCAGCACAGATGTGTGTGTGTGTGTGTGTGTGTGTGT
>CAEMYA010000493.1:199085-209823 GCA_903131615.1 Diplodus sargus
TCTCTGTCTGTTTACGGCTTCTTACGGCTTTTACGTCTTTGTCTCGTCTCGCTGCGTCTGCCGTGCGTGATGTGCTCTGATTGGTCCACATCAGTCTGCTGATGCTGGGAAATAACAAGAATCCATAATTCACCTCAGATGCATCAAACTAAAGTAACAAGGCTGTTCTGAAGCTGTGAGGAGGAGAAAGTTCAGATGTAGAGAGGTGAAGTCACACAGATACTAAGAGTAAATCTACTGAAGTACAGTCAGGAAGTATTTTTACTTTGTTACTTCTCACCTGTACAATTAAAACACCAGACCAAACCACAGGTATGTTGAAACTCTTTTGGTTGAACCTGTTCTCGTCACCAATAAAAGCTGGAATCACATCAACGGCTCCTTTAAAAACTATCCAGATGTTTCACGATAACAAATGTTGAAACACCGTCTTGAACAGTGGTCACTGGCTTGGAGACACGGTACAGTTACTTGACGAATCTACTTTGTTGCTTGTCACCTGTGCCTCTTTTGCAGAGTGGTGTTGGGAGGGTCGGGTGTACCAGCAGAGCCAGACCTCCTGGAGGAAGAAACACCTGGAGTCACGCCAGGCTCTGATCTTACGTTTCTCTACAAGCTGGATGTTATTTTCTTGGAGCGTCACTGTACTGCAGCTCCTCACACAGACTGTAGTGAGTGACAGGTGGCCACCTGTTGAGATTTTTACTCCTCTGAAGATCCAAAAGCTGTGAAAAGCATCCCCTCCTGTTTGTGAGCCGTCATGTTAGGAGCTGCTCCTCTGTGAGCCGGCGTTACGTAACGGAGACGTGGACCCCGACAGACGAGGGATCTCTGCCGCCGCACAAACAACTCCTGAACAGAAACACTGACCTTAAATGCCAGCTTGACATTTTCATCCATTTGCCTTACGGGAACGACTACTCAGGGTCCTTATCTTTTATTCAGCACACAATTCAGACCACATGCATTTAACTCAGGCCATTATGAACGATTACACGGCATTCCAATAGAAACATATTAAAATGGGCTTCATGTTCTTATCGCGCTTCCTAAATGTACCAGAGGAAACAAAAGAAGCCGCTGAACTGGAGCCTGAAACGTCAGCCTGTCAGAGAGACAAAGCGTTTCAACATTTCAGAGTCTACAAAGGAAACTAAAACCTCGTTGTTCCTCATTTCTTTATTGTGACGATCTACGTACAAAGTTTTCTCCTTTCCGACAAACAAAACCGGTTCTTTGGTGCGTCTGCCGTCTCTGACCGCGTCTGACCGCCGCTGCACCAAAAGGCACTTAAGCTTTTTAGGAGCGCAGCCGTTCATTTGTTATCGAGTGCTTCTGGGAGACGGCGTCCCGACTTGCACGCAACAAAACTCTTGTAGTCTGAAGTGCTTTTGTTCACGAGCTCAGAGTAACCACGAAGCCTTCACGCATCATGACATCAGTCACCGAGGCAAACAGACAGGAGCAGCCTACTCACAGTCATTACCTGAGACTCCAGGTTTCCAGAACTCCCCCCAAATAAATGCATATTAGCCCACGGGCTGACATTTAATAAAGGTTTTTTTTCACAGCGACCCCCGTCTGGGAAGATTTCACAGAGCTGCAGAAACTGGGAAAATTGTCTCTACAGGATACCGAGAGAGTGGGCTTAATTTCATTTCCTTTTAAAACTCAAGAGCAGCAAATTGCCCTGACAAGCCGAAACACACCTCCACGCTTCCCTCGCACACTCTCATCTACAGGAGCTGCGTTTACATGATGGAAAGCTGCAGGTAGGACAGAGTTATTCATCACGGAGACACGGAGACGCTGCGAGACTTGTTTAACTGCTCCCCAATAAAGGAAACATATTAATCAGTGATTCATTAGCTGACAAAACCAAAACACGTTACTGAACACAGGAAAATACAAGTGTTGAACGAGATGAACAGCTGATATTAACACTGATGTCTGAGAGAACAAACGATCTGAAGCTGAAATCCATGTACTTTCTTACAGAAGCCCAGAGGGACAAGTGAGGAAATGTGTGCTTTTCTTGTTTTCTGTCCAGTGTTTAAGATTTAAGAACTGTAAAAACTGAAAATGTAGAAAGCCACTATCATTTTTTAAGTGCCTTGATTTGTTTTTTTTCTAAAACTGACTTTATATCAACACAGAGGGAGGGGTGAGTTTTTACGTTTTGTGCGAACTGCTCCTTTAAAGGTTGCTGTCAGGTGTCAGCAGAGCCTCGACCTGAAGAATAACTCAGGTTCTGCTTCCTGTATGAATCTGCTGTCAGCCGGTAATATCAGCTCTGATGTCTGTGGATGTTGACTCAAGATGTCTGATGACGCTGCCGGGCCGGCTCTGCCCAGACAGAACAAACAGGGCATGATGGGAAATGTTTAGCGTGGAGAACATCCACCATTGATCTCCCTCTGAGGGCTGTTTTCAGATCAGCCAAGCGGGGACGAGCTTTAACGCCGCGGCTCGGCTCTCAGGTTTCACGGCAGCTTTTAGAGGTCGATACGGGAGCCTGCGGGGGACATTTGTTTGATGTAATTGATGGCAAAGCAAACTGGAAATGAATAAATAGATGGTACATTAGCAAGAAGCAGCATGTCCCGACAAACAACATTACTGTGAGCTCCAGGTCGCCTCCGTTTTGGGCGGGTTGAGCCTTTAACAGCAGTGGAGACGGTCGGATCTCTGCTGACGGTCTGTTCTCCTTCTGCTCTCTTACTTTAAATAACTACACATCTGTTTTGGGATAATGAGCCTGTTTATCCCCGGGTGTGTGTGTCAGTGTGCTGCTGACCTCACAGAACCAAGTGGTGAGAAAACATTTTAGGTGTTCTTATAAACCTGAGCTGGTGTCAACTGTGCGTGAGAAATCAATCAATTGCAGTGAGAAATAAATGAGTCATAATCGTATCAAAATACATTGGACTTCCTATCAGGTAAAAACCCGAAGATCGAAGTCATGTTACTTGATGTTAAACTGGTGGACATAAAACACACAATCTGCTGCAGATCCAGACCCGCTGGAGGAGTAAACACCTGGAGTCTCATCTGGTTCTGATCCGGAGCCGTTAACACAGAGGACTTTGTAACTTGTGGGATTAAAAAGGTGATTTCTCTTCACTCCTGTTGATCAGCCTGACTGCAGCAGTGATCCGGAGCGGACCTCCACTGTCGGGTGGTTCTGTTCTGTTCTGTTGACTGCTGACTGGAGCTGGAGGGGAAATGGACTTTACTTCATGAACGTAACGTTACAGAGAGGAGACAGAGAACCAGAACCAGAACCAGAGTCTCTGCTGAGTGCTGACTTCACTCAGAGCTTCACCTCAACTCTCTAATGTTCTAAAGTTTTCTTCTGGTTCTGTTGGGTCTGGTTCACAGACTTCCTTCATCTCTCTCTGACTGATCAAGGTTTGTGTTTTTTGTTTCACATGAAATTAAAAACATTCTGTTAATGTGAGTTCATCTCTTGTAGGGACGATGAAGGAAAAGAAGAAATAAGACGGGCAGAGAAAAGACGACGAGCAGCTCAGGTTTCATCTGACGGCAGCGTTAAGTGTTTACCTTAACCCTGACCTCGACCTGTGTGTGTGTGTGTGTGTGTGTGTGTGTTGCCTGACCTCTATGTGCTTATATATACTGTGTGTCTGTGTGTGTAAAATTACATTCACATAACGTATATTATGTTCCTGGACAACATGTCAAATAGTGTATATACCAGCTGACCTCACATGACCTTCGTGTGTGTGTGTGTGTGTGTGTTAACACAGTATTTTCCAGTCCATTTAGGAAACACTGCTGGCTCGTGCAGTGTTGCTCCGTCAGTCAGCGTCTCGTGTTCCTGCTGCTCTTGATTATTGTTCAAACATTTTAACTTTATTTTTCATTCTGTTATTATTGTGCTCACATGTCATCATATATGTGGGGAAGATTTTCACATCTTATTTACTTAAAGGTCCTCTGTGAAGAGTTTGTCCTTTCTGGGCTACTGTAGAAACATGGTGGACTCTGCTCATTCTAATGTTACAAAATCACAATGATTTCTTAATTTCAGACGATTTCACACTGTTGAAAACATATTCATAAACATAATAAAAACATCTCGACCAACAGATCCTCTTCAGTTCAGCACACTGGACCTTTAATGGTCATATCTTTACATGACAGCCGGCCCCAGGCCTTCAAGACAAGTTTCAGTCGGACATCTTACGTTTTCCGGACAAAAACAGTCAAATCACTCTTCTGAAAGTCTCCTTATTTATAATTAGTGGGCAATTTTACCACAAAGAACAACAGCACAACACCTCTGTGTCTTCAATGTTCAGTCACTGTAACTGAGGAGTTCACAGTCGACCAGACCGCTGCTCGAGGTTTCAGTATTTGTAAATGTGAAACCACTGGATGGTTACAGAGAGAACCAGGTCACTGACGGAGTGAACATCGAGCGTCCGAGTGAATTATTCAACAAAGATATAAGCAATGAACCTTCACATGAACCTCTGAGAGCAGACTGAGCTTTTCACACCTCAAATACTTCAGTAAAACATGCTAAAATCAACACCTGAAACCTGAAAACATCTTAAGTGATGTAACGTCAAAGGAGGAAAAGACACCGAACATCGCAGAGACCCGGTCGTAGTCTTCACACATCATCACCAAAATCAAAACGAAAGCACGATAAAAGCTCTACTTCTTCAGGAGACCTAAAAAGGTTCAATTCAAGAGCCAAGTTCTCGCTGATTCACACAGAGTAATAGAAAGCAGCAGATGTTTGTAAAGCACTGTGTGTTTCAACTGATTCAACCATCACATCAGTAACCACAACATCACCAGACTCCCTCAACAAATCATCTGATTTTATGAGTTGTTTCATGAGGAGAAACTTAACAAACTTTGTGAGACTTTACTATCTCAAATTCTAAATAACTGGTGCCTTCTGGTAAATTCAGCATTCAAACAAAACATGGAGTTGTTGTAGTACCAGCCTGTCTGCTTCTGATTAAAGATCAACATATTGACAGTAAACATGTAAAAATTTACAAACACAGTCAACAGGAACCAAGATAAGCTACTTCTTTGTCATCTGTGGAGAAACTGCCCAGACTCCCTTAACAAACCTCAATTTTGAGACTTGTTACATAAAGACAAACTTTATAAACGTTGTGAAATGCTGTCTACAACACAATCTTCACTATATAAGCCTTCTTGTTAATTCAGCAAACTTCATGGATGAAAATATTTCTTTCTTTGTCTAAGAAAGATTTCTGTTCTGAAGTGAGATCTGAGATGTTGGAAGGATACTAGAAGACAACAGCCACCCAGCCAAAGTCTGGTCACCCTGCTGCCATCTGACAGCAGATACAGAAGTATACGACCAGACTACACAGCAGCTTCACTCCTCAGGTTGTCAGACTTGAGATCAATCATCACACTCCACTGCAAATTTGTCTTATGTGGCATAAAGGAACTTGAATTTGCCCTCAGAACGCCACATAATGAACCTTTCCACAGCAACAGTTCAGAGTTTGACACTCACCCTCGTCGTTGATGAAGTCCTTCAGGGAGGTCCAGGTCTTGTTGTTGCAGTAGAAGGACGTGTTGGTCGGCAGGCTGCCATTGACACAGTGCACCGTGCTGCGGACGCACTTCTGCCGCAGGTTCCCCATGAAGAGCTGCAGGCCGATGAGGGCGAAGACGCTCAGACAGAAGACGGTGAGGATCATCACGTCAGCGAGCTTCTTCACCGACTGGATCAGAGCACCGACGATGGTCTTCAGGCCTGCCGGACCGCCGGGGACGCAGACAGGATTTACATTTAGGAATACGTTATGTGGCCACGAACCCTCAATTAACGCAATGACATGTATTTAAAAAAATGTGACTTTTAAATTGAACCCAAAATAATTAATGAAACACAAGCGGCTGGTTTAAACAAAGGGTCACACATGTCGTACTTGAAGTGCTTTAATCAATGAATCAGGAGCAATAAAGATGGCAGCCACATTCACTGAAGTCATTATCCAAATTTACAGCCTCTATCCAAAATGCAAAATCTAAAATATTTCACTCCAGTCCCAAAGGGGACATACATTTTGAATTTGTCGAAGAAAAACTTACATCAATATTTCTTCTTTGTTCCAAAGCTAATTAGATCAAAGGGCCACCACCTTCATGCTCCAGTTATTTAGAGGAAATAAATCACAAAGTAACTCTAATCAGCCAATAGAAATATAACTCTGCTGTGAGGTGAAAATCTCCCTCAGCCACATTTGGTTTTATTCCATACATGTTAATTTTGTTATTTTCTTGGAAGTTGGAAGTTTTCATCTGACAGCAGCTTTACGTTTTTTCAAAAGTGTTTCAACTGTGGAAAATAAAAGTCACCGTCACCAACAGAAAGAAGCAAAACAGACCACGAACTCCCTACTGACAATCAGATAAAAACACAACACACACACACGTGAACATATGGTGAAAACAGCAGGAACACAACACACTCCGAACACAAAGGGTGCAGACAAGTTGACTGTCCTCGGCCAATCTTACCGAATCCAAGACAACCAGTTTCTCTTTTCACTTTTCATTATAGCGAATTCATTAGAAACAGACACTTGACTCAAATCTTCCCTTGTCAGTTTAATAAGATCCACATTGTTCTCTTTAGGATGGAAGCGTCTGTAAGCTAATGAACGTATTGAATGACTGTTTAGTCATGGCTGCAGTGATGACATGCTCTCCACATGTTGCTACGGCTGTGATAGAGTTATAACATGAGTTAGACATTGTTATAACGAGGCCACAGCATGAGTATGGTTTAATAACGCTGCTGGCGCTGCATGCTAACATGCACAGTGGAGTCATACAGAGGCTAGCAAGCGACACATTCATAGAAACAAGTTCAACATTTGGTTAATTAAAGTTATAATCTAAACCTTTAATCACAGGACTGAAGCCTTCAGTCCATCTCACATCGATTGACCCATCTTTTAAAGTTCCCATGATGTCATAATCAATGTATTTAATCACGTATGTCTTAATCTATATCTCACTTCTATGCACAACAATAGACCGATGCCGTTCATCCTGAACTCGGGTGTGTTTCTGGGCCTTTACCTGCTGCTAACCAGCCTCCAACAAGAAAAGAGGACAGTTGCAGTCCTGAGGTGATACATAGAGTTTCCTGATGGACAGGTACCGATAGATTTGTTGCTTAAATAACTAATTGCTGCTAAATGTAGCATTCCTCACTAGCTGCCTGTTCTTAAAGGAAACACGGCAAATATCACTTCACTTATTGATTCATGGGAACTTAAATATGAAGGCCAACAATAAACAAATGGATCTACTGATTGGACTGGAATATATTTTGGCTCCTGCTCGGCAAAGATCTCTTTACAGAAATTTCCATTTTATAGTTTCATTACTTTAACAATTTATCATCCTCAGTATTTGAATCAGGTAATAAGTTGTGCCAAGTGAGTCGGCGACAGCTGTTGTTTCAATTTGTCAATAAAAATATCAGCTCTATATTTAGATAACAGTTGTGCTTTCTGATATTATGTCATATATTTTCAGTTATGACAAATGGAGGAAGTCAACTACACTTGTGAAGCTAGCTCAAGTCATCAAGGCTGAAATATTAAAGAGTGCAGGAGTGAAGCTGCTGTTTGCTGAGCCTCTGTTGTCCACTCACAACCAATTACCAAGAAGACCTCATTGCTTCCCCCTGCATACTACCTATGTGTACTTTATCTAAGTGCATGTTGAAAAGCGGAGAGTAAACAGTAGGTAGTATGCAGGATAAGATCTCAAACACAGCCACTGATCTAGCGCTTCCAGCAGGCTCCGGCCAGCAGGTTTGATATTCACTCCCCTGCGTTCGCTTCCTCACCTGGGATGACAGAGATGGTTTTGAGCGCTCGCAGCACCCTGAACGTCCTTAAGGCTGACACATTACCCAGGTCCACAAACTCAGTCACATATCTGCAACAAGCCGGGAGACAGAAGCACAAGAACAGACACACACAGAAGGGTTTGACCACACTGAGCAACAACGAGCTGACACGGAGGGATAGAAAGATGGAGATACCGAGAGAGACAGAGAGATACAGTCGAGACAGGCCAGGTCGGATGGTTGGAGGATCAGAGACGGAGACATCGTCTACGGAGAAGGGGAAGTCAGACGGTTGAAGCTGCTCACATGGAAACAAACTGGAGACGAATTCAAGTCAGTCTGAGACCTTCAGATCTGAGATTCAGTCTCATCAATACACTCGTTCTTCATCATTCTGGGTGTTAAGGGTATTTTTTGGTTTGAAGAACGTCACATTTTATTTTTCATTTCAGCTATAAAAAATACAAATAAATCAATTTCTTTCAAGTCTTCCAGGACCAGGGAACAGGTCTTGGTTAAAGGGGAATCCAGGTATTTTTAAACCTGGCCGTACATTTACATGTTCAGGTGTGTGAACAGTTCTTTAAGAATCAGCAGGTCTCAGACTTTCTTTCAACATCAACTACGACTCTGTGATGTCCAGACTATCAGAGGAGAAGATACCAACTAAACGAGAGGAACTTCTTCAACTCATTATTAGCATCATAACCTTTAAACTTTGGGGAACTTGATGCCACGGTCACAAATCAAACTATAATCAAGAGTGAGGAGGTTTTAAAACATGTTGTCTGACCTCTGGAGGAGAAGATCTTTGAACACTTTACCATTAACAGTTTATGACTTCATTACCTCCTTTTTATACTCTTGGATTGTTGTCAGACTCTTATATAACAACCTGAGCCTGTAAGGGACAAAAACAAAAACATTTAGGAGATGTTACTTTGACAGTTGCAGTTGCCCCAAAGGATTACATGGCAGCCATGTCGGAGCTGCTGGACTGATTCCTACAAGTATGAATCATTTACACACCCAAACATGTAAATACAAGGCCCAGGTCTGATAACACCAGACTTCCCTTCTTAGTCCTAAAAATATTTGGTCTATTTTCATGAACTAATCAATAATAACGAGTTAGCTAAAGTCTCCAGTTCAGGATCATGTGCTCAGCGTTTATATGTCTGACTTTTCCTTCCTTGCTGTCTCATCAGTTCAGATCAGGTGACTACACCTGAGACCCCTGATTGGGCAGAGAGTGGGGAAGTGGGCGGGGTGCTGGTGCTGCAAGACACGGCAGACATGGGACGGACAAGAGAGGACGTTCACGACGACGTTTACGATGACGAGCGTTTGTTTGGGGGGGTTTCTGTCCCGTGTCGCCCCCTGGTGGTGGTGAGGCCTTACCTGGGATGACTGAGATAGTTTTCAGGGCTCTCAGCACTCTAAAGGTTCTCAGCGCCTGCAGGTTCCCTACTTTGATAAACTCTGTTAACAGCCTGTAGGGGGCAGTGTGGCGGTTGTCAACATACAACAAAAGAAGAAAAACATAACAAAGTCTGAAAATATGGCGGTGAGTTAAAAGTACAATCCTGTGTTGTGAGAACCAACAGTGACCCAAACATTTCAAACAGGAAGCTGTCTGCAGAGTCAGAGCAGCGACTGGCTGGATTATCAGTTCTGACCCGAACACACCCCTCGCCCCGACACTGAGCCCCGCCGCTCCACTCTTTGTGTTCATGCTCATGGGTTGTGTGATGTGTTCGGACTACAGGGCCCTCCAAACGGGCCGAGGGTTATAAATACTGTTGTTTCTGCTCGTATTTAAGTTAAAGACTCTCTAAACCAGACCTTTATATGTTAACCCATAAGAACCAATAATCACTGTCCTCAATAAATGTCCTCAAAAGGTTCTGGTTTCTTACGGGTCAACTGTAAGAAATACGAAGACATTTGATAAATTAATAAAGACTCAAATAAACAAAAAATATAATAGCAATGATTCCCATCAGCTCAAATGTACCGACGGGTTTGGATGCAGCCGGGCTGAGATCAAGTCAGTCAAGGTCCTGACCCGGCGACGGCGGCCATTTTGGGCCCCTGGTTAGATCAGAGTCATCTGATCCTGAGCTGCCAGCGGCCCTCCATTACGGCTCATATTTCACTGGTGTTGACTGGCAGGCTGATTGAATTACCGGGAGGCTGGAGGAGGTGCAGCAGCCAGAACAGGCTGCTCAGATTCAAGTAAAGACCAGAAGACAGAACCAGCGACAGAACCGACAGGCCGGGGCTAACTGATTAGCATGCTAACTTAGATATCACAGTATATAGAGGTTATAGTGTCAAAACTGTTTTGTCTCTTAATTAATATTCAACTACAACCGTTAAACAAGCCCTTTGTTTATTTATAAATACTTTATTAAATCTGGATTACGTTGGAAAGTAAAAGAGAAAGAGTTGATGACAGCTGATGTTCTGCTGAATCTGGTCTTTAAGGTAATAATTCAGATGCTTTTTAATTAACGTAGTGACGATTAAGTGAGAGAGTTTATGACGCCAAGAAGAAGTAAAACGCTGCTGCTCTAATGCTGACGAGCCTGGTGCTGCTGGTCTGGTGATGGCAGCCATTAGCATGTCATTACACCAGTAATATCACGAACGCAGGGGCGGGCCGTGTGTGTGTGTGTGTGTGCGTGCGTGCGTGTGCGTGTGTGTGTGTGTGTGTGTGTGTGGTTGGGGAGGGGAGGGTGATGGACTCTGTTACCATGGGAATCCTGACTCAGTGGGAGGGGAGGAGGGCATCAATCAGACATTTAGTGTGTGTGTGTGTGAGCATATGTGTGTGTGTGT
>CAEMYA010000493.1:225758-238258 GCA_903131615.1 Diplodus sargus
ATGCTGAATTTACAAGAAGGACACAATGAGTTACAATCTGTCAGAGATTTCGTTTCATAATGTTTATAAAGTTTGTTTTAACTCAACAACTCTTAAAATCACCACATTTGTAAATGGAGTCTGGTGATGTTGTGTTACTGGTTCAGTGGTTGGATTAGCTGCATTTTTAGGGTGTGAATCTGGTCTGAGATCAGGTTGTGATGAGTTCTCTGCTGCAGACTGTGATCACAGCAGACGAGCTGTGTGGAGACATCTGATGTTTCTGTGGTTTTTTCTCTGTTTTACTGTGAAGCTCCAGAACTGTTCTGTGGACTACGACACTCTGAGGAGATCCTTTAAAAAGTGAGTAAAATATCCTCACACTCACGCAGATATCAGGAAAAACACGCAGCATTTGAACAGGTCACACAGTTTTCTAGGAGTTTCCAGGAACCTTCTGACGGAGCTGCAGAGAGTCGATCCAGTTCAACATTTCTGCAGCAGAAATTAGAAGCCGTGATGTTTTTCTGTCGTGTTTCCTGCTTTCATCGCTCGTCTCTTTCTTCTCACGTCCTCCATCTTCACTTTCACGTCTGCAAATCTTCTTTAATTCTCTTTCCTGACCTCATTCTGTAACTTTCAGGCTCCTTCCATTCATCCCGTCCTTCCCTTCCCGTCCTGCACCGCCTCTCCTTTCGCTTCAGGCCGGACGACAGCAGCTGCTGCAAACATCAAATTACCGAACAGACACTTTCATATGTGCTCGCCTTCAGAAGCGTCCAGTGTTTCTCCTGATTTCAGCGACTTTAATGATGTTTCTCTGTGTTTTCTGTCTCATTGTGTCTTTGTGTTGTTGTTCGCTAATTGTTACTCTGTGTTATGGCCTCAAACTGCGACCAGACCTTCAGTTTAAATAAAGACGGAACACGACTGGCCTCATTTTGTGTTGCATTCAAGTACGCGTGGATTACAACATGCTGAACATCGGCACGGGTTCTGTACCAGAACTAAAAGATCAGAACTATTCATTAACAGACAGTCACAGAACTGATCGTCGTCCTCGCGTATGACGTCTCATTTCATCACACCCGGCTTCCATCTTTGTTTAGGACGCAGGTTTCCTCCTCGTGTAGCAGGCAGCTGCCTTGCTCAAGGGGCAAACTTAAAGCTGAATTCACTCACAGCTTGATGCTGGTGGGACGAGGAGCAACAACAGACGGGAGTTAACGACACACACCGACAGTGAAGAGGAGATGTTACGAAACACTGAGAGAGAAAGAAAGAGAGAGGCGGGATTCATTTCTGGGTCACAACACAAAACGTAGACGACCCGACAACCAAGCAGCCATCACCCTCAGGAAGGACACACACACACACACACACACACACACACACGGCCGTGTCTGTGTGTGTGTGTGTGTGTGTGTGTCTATAAACCTGCAGCCATATAACACTTCGTACCAATTTCCCTTCATTTTTCCTGCAGTCAGTCTCGGGCTTCCACCAGCGACCGTCCCGTAATATAAACATGAATGTGTCGCCTATTAAACATGCACCTTTATTAACCAACATAAAACATGTGCTGCACACACACACACACACACACACACACACACTAACTCGTCTGATGCATAAACATGTCACACTCTTGAAACGCGGCCGACCGAGCAGCCGACATGTGATGTAAGTTTTCACTCACGTCTTATTTTATTTGTAATCAAGTCTCTGAATGCAACTTGCGGATGTCGGAGAGATCTTAAACACACCGCCAACACAAATCATCCAGCGTGTTTCTGCTCACGGCTGCGTTACCGTACGACTCGATGGACTCCACGTCTGACCCATGAAGCTGATCTGCACAGGGAGACTTAGTCTGGACTGCTGCTAATCTCGTTCTCTAACTCAGAGTTATCAGGTTTTTGTTGAACACCAGCTGAATGGATTTCCTTGTTTTGTTCTCCACAAAAAACTCTTCATTAAACTTCCCACAGTTTAATCCTGAAGCTCTTCATGTGTTAGAAACAGTTAGCTGTTGCTAACGAGTGTCTAATGAGACTACAGAGGTTGTCGGGGACATTAAACGTCCTCACAGCGAACACGGAGACTCATCTACTCACTAGTCCGTCTTTACAGAACCACTTTAGTTCCACACTGTTCTAACTCTGACTTCTATAAAGCACAAGTTGGTACATAAATAATTGTCTTGTTCTTGTTTACTATGTTGTTATTTTTCATTATTTAAATGTCACCAGAATGCAGGAACGCCGTCTTTAACAAAGTTCAGCTTCTCTTTGTCCTCATGTGTGAAGGAAAAGACAAAACGTGAGGCCGTGAGTGACAAATCAAAATGTAATGATCCACCAATCACATAAGTTCTTATTCAGTGTGCTGAAGCAGACCATGTCTCTGCACATGGAGCGAGTCGCTGGTAACAACATTGAAACATGAGCAACAACAAGAGAAAATCAGGAACACGAAGACTTGGTGCCTAAAAGAAAAACAACGTCAGTTATCTGGAATTATTTCGGCTACAAGAGGGATGATATTTACCAAACACGTGTTGTGTGCCACAACCAGAGGTAACACAACTAATTTGTTTGACCATTTACGTCCATACCACACAGCAGAATCCTGCACGGGTCTTATTTTGCAAACCCTTACCCGCCATACTTCCGCATCAGACCCGTTTTCCGACAGTGGCACGAATTACATTCTGCACCCGAGCAGACATGCTATAGGAAGGAAAATTAAACGGATGCAAGTTTTAAAAATGAAAGTAAGCCAGGTGGGGAATGGGAGTTCAAGCACGCATGAATGAGCTCATATGAAATATAAACGCTTATCATTTTAAAATGCAGGTATATTTTTTGTAAATGTGTCGCTAATAATGATTTTTTTTTTTGCACGTGACGCCTTGAAAATGGCAATCGCAAAACCTGACCTGCGCTCTGCAGGCGTCTGACCCGATCTGCACCGGATCTGTCAGACACAGAACATTATTTTTCACTCGTTTCATCCAATTGTGCGGGTCACCTGCTGGTACCAGAACCCGTGCAGGACTCTGCCACACAGCTCAGTACGACGAATGCAAAGTCAGATCTGACTGTCGTCCAAAACAAAAACAGATTTCAGCCGTTGAATAACCTGTTTATCACTCATTGTTAGTTACTTTATGTAACTATGAAGCTAGAATGTTCCATTTTAAGATGGAGAGCTCAAAAGGTTCAAAGTTTTGTTTATTGTCATTCAATTCACGTTTGCATGATAAAACGAAACATGTACTCAGGTCCCAATAAAAGCAAGTAATGAAAGATAACAGTAAGAATCTCTCCAAAACACAGACAGAAGCCATAACGTGACAAAAACAGGTGAGATCAGTGCAGCATAACATAAAGTGTTATTCAGGTCATCTGATGAAAATTCTTGTATTTATTCATATCGCAAAATATATCGCAGGGTTAAAAAAAACGCAATGTCAGTTTCTTCCGATATCGTGCAGCCCCAACTGACTCACAATGAACTCTGAGTGTTTCTGTGAGTCCAGCAGCTACTGAAGAGGTGTCTGTGACAATGTGTTGGATCAGAACCAGAACCAGAGACATGTTAGAATATTCAGAAATCTGCGCCTGTGCCTCTGTCACACACGTCTGACTCTGATTGGTCGGATGACGTCACGTTGTGTTGCAGCAGAACCAGAACGTGGACACTTGGAACGCGGGCTTGGCCATAACTTCTGCACATTCCTGACCCGAAGGCAACAGCTTGTTGTCACGGTAACGTGATGTTAAACATACCATAACAAGCGACGCGTGGTCGAGAAGCCGCGCCGTGTTTTCATAAAAACAACAGAATCTCCCTTCAGCGAGCCGAAGCAGCGTCTGCTGCTCACCCCCATTTTCTCCAGGCATCCATCAGCCCTGCCTCTCCTGTGTGTGTGTGTGTGTGTGTGTGTGTGTGTGTGTGTGTGTGCATGTGTTTGTGCATGTGTGTGTGGCCATGCGCTTGGCGTAGGTGCATGCATATTCTGTGCTCCTTTATTTCCATACCATTTCAGCTATTCATCAGATACAGTGTGTGTGTGTGTGTGTGTGTGTGTGTGTGTGTGTGTGTGTTAGCAGAATGGCCGTACGCTTGGCTTGCTCTTTTCTCCTCCGAGCGTTTCTCCCAACCTCTGGCAGCCTACTAACTCTCCCTCTCTGCTGCATCATCAGCCATGTTTCCACCTCGACGCTGAAATAAAGTCAAAACTACTGAAATCTATTTTTGAAAAATCCAAATCCTGAAAAAAAAAGACGCATTTTTAACAGTTATGTCTCATAAATGGTAAATATTCAGATGGTGTCCTCTGGTTCGTTGAGTCAGCGGCTGAGACTCGTTCATGTGTTTCATCTGGAAAATACAGAAGATCGTTAACGACTCGACTGTTCTGACGAAGATCTACGTCAGGATCAGAGAGCAGGCGGACGACAGGCGACCACACGGAGGAATTAGGGCGTGTCTGAGGAAAACAAACAGACCTGTGTTTCTATATTCGATCGCGGCTTCTTTCGCTCGCTCGCTCTCAGTTGTGTCAGTTTGTATCCGTCACAAACTCGACCGTGGAGCAGAGAGAAGTCCTTTAGTTTGTCATCAGGTCGAAGTCTTCTCACGTTAGGAAACCTTCCAGTGACTTTAACAGCTGTTTCAAATCTGCAGATTATCAAACACCTCTTCCAGTTAAAACGCTCCGAACCCGCTGAGAACTTAAAACTACAACCAGATGGTAAAAAGAGATTTAAAACAGAACAAGAAGCAAATTTTAGAGTTGAAAGTTTGTTTATTAGGATAAAACCCCTTGAGATGTACCATCTCGTTTTCGAGGGGGTCCCAGGCAGTGGAAGTGAATATGAAGTCAATTTAAAGATGCAAGAGGACATAAACAAAAGCAAAATCATCTTCTGCAGCTTGAGGTCAGGTCGGAATTCAAACCTCTGGCTCTTTATGTCGTCTGATCAAACAATCAATCTGTCCATTATAGATAATCATCAGGACCAGCAAGGAGACGAAGACAGAAGAGGTGAGAAATTCCCCCAGACTCCCTTAGAAAATCACTCAAATTAGTGAGTTGTTGAGTTGGAGACACTTTATAAACTCTGTGAAACTCTGTCTCTGACTCATTCTGCATTATTTGGACCTTCTTGTTAATTCGGCAAATGTTCTACCTGAACTTCTTTGTTTCTTTGTGTAAAAAACATTGAGTCTGTTTGTCTCAGTGATGTTTAAGTGAGAAGTGAGAAGGAGTGAAGCTGCTGTACAATCTGAGCCATCAGTAACCACGACCACTCGAAGCGATGCCTGTATCTCGCAGCCCCGTCAGGTCCGTTAGTTCCCTCGTCTGTGCCAAGACATTGTAATAACGCTCATTATTCGCCTCGACTTCACCTTGTGATCGCTGTGGACTTCTGTTACGTGTGAAACATAAATCCTGCAGCAGCAAAACCAAAATCTGAACAGTTTTAAACGATCCTTCCTGAGTGAGAAGTGGGTTGCAGATGATGGTGGAGGGGAAAGATGAGGGTTGTGCGGTTAATTGCAGGTCTGTGTGTGATTTGAGTCGACTTAATTTAATTCAAACACGTTGGTCAACCGCCCAGACCTCCAGACTTTCTGCCTTGTTACATAAAGGGCACGCAGCGCTGGACGCTGGTCCAGGATGTAAATCATCCAACGTGGGCGTCGAGTGGATTATTCATGCACAGCGTTCTCCAACCTTGACTTGCGGGTTGAATCCAGCTTGAACTCTTTTTATGGTCACTATTGTTTCGTCAGTACAAACCCTCCATACGGAGCAGCAGGCGGTGAAGGGGAGCCGCTCTGAGCAGGTGTGGCATCACTCAGGACCAATCCCATCAGCCCTTTCTGCTGCGCTCTAAAAGCAGAGTGTCCTGTCAGAGCGCGGTGATGGAGAGCGAAAACTCTTACAGAAATACTCTCCTCAGAGGACGCCGCTGTCCAGAAGCAGCAGCAGTGAATATGCAGCACCTTCAATTCAATTAGCCTGAGAGGAGAAAACACATTTTGTCACCGCGCTGCTGCTGCCGCTGTTAACGGAGCGAAGCCGCTGCCCAGCGCCGGAGAATGATTCACTGATATCAGGCCCAGAGCCAAGCTGAGCTGGCAGAGGACCACAGGGACCGCTTGGCTCCAGGATGGAGTGGGGGGGCAGTGGTGAGGAGGGGGGGCGACCCTGACATGCAGCCGCCTCCATGCGTCATGGTGAAGCTCCATGTTGGATGACAAACGTTCACACCTCCACCGACACGTAGAATCCCACCTTTGAGAAGCTCGTAGTGAGTCCGTCCATCAGCGCGGTGTTGATTCAGCTGATGTCTGACACCGGAGCGTCTCACCGCCGTTCTTTGTGTTTCTACCCGAAACACATCGACGAGGTCCGAACATCTGTGGCTTCTTGATTGGAGTGAAGCTGCTGTACGATCTGAGCCACCAGCAACACGACCGCTCCAATCGATGCGTCCACAGAAACACAGCGAGCTGACAGGAGAGTTTGTTTTGTTTACAGTTAATTACTGTAAAAAATAAATATATTACAACCTGTTTGCAGTAATTCGCTTTGTAAATAAAACTCTGTAAATTGAATTACGGTTCATTTCATAATGAACACAGTGCAACTATATTAGTTATATTACGGTATTTTCTACAGATTGTGAGGTTGTGTGTTTTCTACATATGGTGACAATAAAACGAAGGTTTAGTCCTGTTTATTGATTTGAAGTAATTAAAAGTATCCACCACAGATATTTTGTGGCGTTCTTTCGCTGTTATTTGAGAGTTTTTTACTGTAACGTTATTATAAAGTTGTCTGCTTCCAATTTGAGAATATGAGACTCTCGTATCCACTCAGCTCATCAACAGAACAACCCAGTCACCAGAACAAATGTTGTAAAGTACAGATATGTTGAAACTTTCTTTAGGTTGTTAAGACATAAAAACGTTGGTCAGGGTTTGAAAAACATATCTTGGTGAACATGTTCTCTCTCCCGGCTCGTCAGTAAGACTTCTGGTCGCCTTGAAGCTTCAAAATACGCAACAAGTGACATCTGGTGTCTGCGTGGACTTTCAAAATAAAGGTTTGAGGCAGCGGTGGCCCGGAGAAGTCAACTTGTGACTGGAGGGTCGGCGGCAGGAAATCGGGAGGACAGCGCTCCCCCTCTCATTACCACCACTGAGGTGCCCTTGAGCAAGGCCTTCAACCCACACCGCTCATACACGTTGACGCTTGTTAGCCTCACAGCTACAGTGAAGACTTCTCTCAGATCAGGTTCTGATCTCAGGGCTCCTGGAGACGTGGATTACAGCGGGATGGAGCCACTCTTTACATTTTAAAACAAAAATTACAGCTAACGAGGCTGCAAATGACCAACTGCTGCCATTTTTGTGACGTCAAAACAGGCTATTTTTCACAGGAAGTTGCACCAGAACACGTATTTACAGTCGAACCTCGATGTTTTCCTGACGCTCACAAAGTCTGCTGCCTGAACCGAACCAGAGCATTAACACAGTGCAACTCTGATTTACTGTGAAGCTCCAAGACGAGACCTGACTTTAATAATCTCAGGAGTTAAACTGCTCTGTGGTCAGCGTCGCTGTGTAAACGCTGTATTCTCTGATTGGAACCATCTTAGAAAGAGTCATTAATGATTTCATGTGATCTGACGACTAAACAAACGTGTCGTTTAGTCTTTTAAAGCCTCTTAAATAGTCTCGAGTCTGTCTCTGTGTAAATGGGTCGTTATATAAACTCACAGCACTTCCTGCTGTTTGTGGAGAGGACTTTGTGATGGTGGAGGTTTGTAACAAGGCTCTGGTCCCTCTTCTATTCTTCCTTTCAGACAGTTTGGCCCTAAATTGGCTTCCTGCGTCCCGGCCCGTCAGAGGGAGTTGGATCAGTCTGCTGCTGAAGGTGCTTTTCTGTTTCTCGGCGGGGTTGACTGATTGTCCCTGACTGCCAGTAGTCGGTTCATTGTGCTTTGTTGTTGCTCAGGCTGCAGACAGTCCAGGCCGGCTCCTCACGCTGAGCCAACCTGACTCATTAGCTCAGCGAGTCCTCTGGCATCGCCCGCTCTGACGCCACTGACTTCACCTCAAAGTCCTCTGCTGGCCGGCGTGGAGCTCTCTGCATGTTAACATCAAGTCCGTCCTGCTGTTTATGACCTGCTGCTGTCACACACGGTCCTACTTAACCTCCCGCCAAATACTCAAACCAGGTTTAGAGAATCTCGCAGTGGAAGAAGACAGGAAGTAGGATTTATAAATGCAGGGATGTGGACTTAATGTTTGTGTGTGTTGATCCGGGTCACGAGTCTCAAACCCACAATTAAATTTGACTTTCGATGGCTGATGGTTGTGTGTTGTTTGACTTTTATGTCCTCAGAAACTCTTATTTACATTTCATTTTTCTTTTTAGAGTATTTTACAGCCTGACTTCTTCCTGGCGTCTCTGCAGGTTTAGACGAGTTCAAATGATATTCCGGGAGTTCAACAACAAACAGCCGCTTGCAGTGATTCAACAATGAACAACAAAAGATTTACAAAAGTTCAGTTTCTGAGCCCTCGTCTCAGCTGGTCCATAAAGCAGGAGGTCCAGATGTGATCTTGGTTGATGTCAGCGCTGATTGATTTTATGTTTCTTTTTCTTCCTTTCCTTTATTTATTTTCTACTTTATTTCTTCCTTCCTTTTCTCATTAATCTGTTCCATTTCTTTTATCATTTCCTTCTTCCTTCCTTGTGTCCTTGCTTCATTAAATGCTCCTTCCTTCCCTTGGCTCCTGCTTCCTTTGTTTATTCTTCCTTCCCTTCTTTCCTTTATCACCTTTTCCACTTCCTTCCTTCTCGTCTCTCTCTCCTGATTCCTTTTTGTTTCTTCCTTCCTTCCTATATGTTTCCTTAATGATTTCTTCCTGAGCCTGGTTTGGTCGACGACTCCCACAGATTTTGCTTTTGGCAGATAAACAGCTGGTTCAGGTTAGAGACGGATCAGCACCGCTTCCTTAACAAGGTGAAAACACTCAGAGGATTCTTGCTGCACACTCGTCCACCATGTCGACTGCTACACTCTCAGTTTCCTCCTCGGTTCAGTCAGGACTCGATAAAACCAGGAACCAAATCATCCCGAAACAGAACTCTGAACTACTCCATACATACGTGACTTCAACCCGACAGAACCGCCCACTGTAAATGTTCTGACCATCAGTGTGTGTGTGAAGGAAGTAAAAACCAAAGAGAGGAAGGAGGGAAGTGTGTGTTAATGTCCACAGCGAACACACTCACTGAGACACTGGAGACAGTTAATATGATCACACACACACACACACACACACACACACACACACACAGGCTGGTATCAGTTCATATTCTGGTCAAGGTCGTGTTGAAGATAAAGTGTTTTATAGACGTCGTCAAATCTCCATCAGACGTTGCAGGAAGAGACTCGACCGTCCAAACCGACTGACAACCTTTAAAAAACATTCAGAACGAAATAATCCAGAAAATCTGTTTCTGTCGTCGACACGTCTGAACTGTCAGAGAACACGTTCATAAAAACACTGAAACTAATAATCACACGAGTTCGTTTTCAACAAGTTCAGCTGCAAAATTTAACCTCAAGTGTTTTTATTCCTTCCTTCCTGTTTCCTCTCTCTACTTCCTCCTTTCCTCGTTACATTTAATATCTTCTTCCATTCTGTCAATCTTTGCTTTCTTAATATTTCATCCTTCCTTCCGTCCTGATTAGTTTATTATATCTTTCTTCCTTGTTTCCTTTGTCATTTCCTCCTTCCATTACCTTCCTTTCTGTCACCACTTTCCACTTCCTTCTTTATGTCCTTGCTTCATTTTCATTTCTTCCTCTTCTACCTCTTTAATTATTCCTTCCCTCTCTCCTCATTTCCTGTATTGTTCTTACTCCTCTATACTTTATCATTTCCTCCTTCCTTGTTTCCTTTGTTTGACTTCCTTCCTTCCTGAATTGATTCCTCAGATATTCCTTCCTCACACTGTCTGTCTGGACGTCGTGTCACCACATCAGTCATCTCGTCCTGTTTATCTTCTTCTCGTCGTTACATTCTGTCGCTGTATGTTTTATCACCTCGGCTGCAGGTTTGTTCTGTTTCTGATTCCTTGAAAGTGAAAATAAAGGAAACATGCGTCAGGCTGCCAGCTGTCCATCGACTGACTCACCTCAAACAAACTCATCTGAATTAGACGCGTTACATTAAAAACAGCACGTTCCATCCGTCACATGGTCGTTTTCAGATCTGCCATCTTTTACTCTGTGACGGTCGGTGACACACTTTAAAATATAGCTGAAGAATTTAAACACATTTTACACCAAACGTCTCACAGAATCAGCAGCAGAGCTCTGAAACTGCAACGCCACGAATCCAAAAGCTCCAAACATCAGAACAAACACGATGAAGATGATGAAGTGTTGGTGATGATGCAGAGAGCCGATTCTCACACATCAGGAACATCAAATCACACCTGGCTAATCACTCAGGTAAACAACACAAGCCAGACTGTGTTTCAGAAATTATTACGTAGATTTTAAATAATCGTCGCCAACGAGAGACGTGAAACTGTGAGAGTGTCAACAAACGTAGTGAGACGACCAGAGAACAACAGACTGAAACAAGAGATACACAGAAATAGAAAGCTATGTGTCCTTGTGTGTGTGTGTGTGTGTGTGTGTGTGCGTGTGAGAGTGTGTGTGTGTGTGTGCGTGTGTGTGTGTGTGTGTGAGAGTGTGTGTGTGTGAGAGTGTGTGTGTGTGTGTGTTTGATCTTGTTCATGTTCAATCGCTGCTAAAAGTAAAAACTACATCAGTGTGTAAATACTCTGATGTTCCTAAATTCTACTTTTTACTCAAAGTTTGAGCACCAAAATGAACTTAAAGTACTTAAAACTACTTTTGCTGCAGATTATCTTATTACACAGTTACATATGTGTTATGATTGAATTGTTAATTATTGACGCAGTTATATGAACATAACTTTAAACGGTGGAGCTAATTTAAGTATAACGTAGCAGAAAATAAAGACACGCTGTTAAAATATTACTTTGGTAAAAGTGAATGTGAACAGATGTAAAAGTAGTAAAGTAACTGATATTAAATGTACTAAAGTATCCAAAGAAAAAGTAAATGATATATATTTACATGTATGTATTAATGTTTCTATCAAATGTTTCCACTTTGTCTCTGATGCAGGATGTAATCTACAAAGTATCAAGTAACTAAAAGGTATTAAATACATGAAGTGGAGTAAAAAGGACGATATTAGTCTTCAGAATGAAGTGAAGCAGAAGAATAGCAGCAGAAAATGGAAACACTCGAGTAAAGTTCCTCAGTACATGTACTCGGGTCGTGTGCTGATGATAAAGCCTTTGACTCAACAGTAACTGGTGATATAGTTACTTCAGACTGTAGTTACATGACTCAGAGTGTTTTCGGGTCGCGTCCTCTCGCGGTTTGTATCGTTTCCTCGGCACCAGATGGAGTCCAGGTGTCGCAGCAGGATCGGCGCCGACTTCAGACGGGTTTTTATTCCATGAACAGATTCATCTCCGACTGTCACACATCACCAGTGCGACAGGCTGACTCACTATTTAGCTAAAACAGAAACATCGTCATCTGTTTCTATGAATCACGTCATGGCACACAGAACCGGTCCTGCAGAACCTCGCTGTGACATCAGTTTGGTGCTCATCGTTGTAAACAGAGCTGAGACCGTGTCAAACCGTGATGTTTTCTAACTCTGACTGAGAGGTTTCTATGTCTGAATGTAACACGGTGAGAAACTTCGACCTTCAACAAACGTACGTAACAAACTTTTGTCTCAGTCTGCTGCAGAGTTTCCAGCTCTGAGGTTGAACTGTGAGCTCGTTAGCATTGTGAAGCCGAGACGATGAGTTCGGGTACGTTTGTGGGTTTTTTGTTGGAGCGGGAGGAACAGAGTGTGACCGAGACGGAAACACTGAAACTAAAATTCATTTGTCACTTTTAGGTTCTCATAATGAACTGGAGGACGTGCTCAGTTTAAACTAATAATCAGAATCTCTCCTGCGCTCCCAAATGAGATTCCATCCCAGGGTCGTGTCGCTGGTCACCCACGGCTGCTCCAACACGCCGCCGCCGGTCCGGCTGCAGGCGAGTCAATCACAGAATCAGAGCCGACCTGCTCTGAACCACAGCTTTAATTAAACACACACACAAACACACACACACACACAGACTCGCTCCTGGGGGAAATCAGAAATCAGGAGGACGTGGACGGAGAGGATTCGGACACCTGTGGCTCACCGCTCTCCACCAATCAGGAGGCTGGAAAAGATTCAGGAAACATCCAGCTGATCAGGACGAGTGGAGGTGTGTCCGGATGAACGGGCTGATAAATGTTTCAGGCCGGAGGGAGGTGGAGGACGGAGGGAACCAGGGAGGGAAAGGCAGAGATGTAGGGATGGAAAG
>CAEMYA010000493.1:253558-265527 GCA_903131615.1 Diplodus sargus
CACACACACACACACACAGACACACACACAAATGTAATGCATGCGAGGCGGCCGGTGCACCTGTTGGAGGCTGCTGAGCCGTGTGGAGGTGTTGACACAGCAGCTACTGTCGAGCTTCAGCCCACCGAGAATCACGTCTCGAGCTGTGGCCACGCCCCTCCGTGATGTCAGACCGCAGTGAGGTGAGAACATTCAGACGTGCGTCACGTCAAACCTCCCAGCGATTCAATCGGTTAGTCGTTTGAAGGAAAATGGAAGGAAGTCGACGGCTGATCAGTTTCTGGCTGACGACCGGTTTCAGAACCGGTCCAGCTCGGTGTCGGCAAGCGACCAAACCAAACCGCCAGGAAGAGCACCAACACATCAGCAGGATAAATGTTGTGAAGTGGGTTTCTGCAAAAACACAACGCTGCGTCTGCTCCAGTACGCTTTCATTCCGTCTTCAGATAAACGATTTGGGCCACAAACGCGGCTGGAACAGCGCCGAGTACTGTCGCCATGACGCAGCTGCACACGGACGACTTTGCATCTAAATATCCAGTTTTTGTCAAATATTTCCTGCTAACATCTCTTATATAATCAGACCTGGTTGATTAATATAAAGTGAGTCATTGTTCTTCTGTTAATCTGAAGACACGAAGAAAAAAATGATATTTGGTCGTTTTTTTTACTGAACATTTGTCTCAATTCATCAGCAGATCGTCGTTAAAGCAGAATTACTGTAATTAAGTTGTTTAAATCATGAACATCACAGGAGATAACGAGGAAACAGCTGATCATTTCAGACAAACATACACAGAAACACTGTATCTGGTGTTGTTTGGCACAAATTCAGCAGGAAATTATGAATTTATGATAATCTCCACTCGCACTGAAAGTTTTGGGCGCATGTGCGACACAATTAGTGGCAACCTGAACGCTGAACATAAAACCCAAAATCTAAAAATGTTTGGGGGTTTTTTTAGCTTTTATTTACATGTTCAGCAAACTATAAAATCTGACAAATGGAGTAAAAACCCGTTACCTCAAAATTACCAAGTAAGGTCGACCGGTAATTTTACTTTACTTGGTCATCATGAGGTCATGATTTTCTGGACTTTTCTTTAAAAGGAAAAAGGTGAAAGAAGATAAATTGTTGGTGAATCTTCAAGAAACTCCAGATGAAAACGAGCTGTGAGCTACTCTGAGTCTGTAAATGCAACAACCAGTAAATAGAAACTCACAAACTGACTCAGGGTCAGAACTTGGAAAGTGTTCGTTGTGTCTTTGTAAACTTTGCACGGCCGCACAGTCTTTTCTCTTTATATTAGAATATTATTTTAATGTTCTAAATAATCATCAGCCTCAGCAGCTTGTTATCAGCATCTTGTATTAATAAAGAATCCTTCGTGTCTCCTAATTGTTGTTTAAAGGTGTCGGAGCAGCAGATCCTGGATCAGCTGCTAACTGCTCCGGGCTGCTGGTCTTTATATGAAACATAAAGCGTCTCATCAGCTCGACTCGTTCGTCTCTCCGAGCAGCACAAACGGCTCTTTTGTCCGTCTGAAGCTTCTCCTCGCCGTCGAGGCTAAAGGTGCCGCCTGATGTCTGACAGCGAGCCGAGACGCTTTCTTTCAACACGTTTCAGTCTCTTTCACTGGACGCAGACGATCTGAGGAGGCAGAGCGTTTGGCCGCTGACAGGAAGTCTCTGAGGTTGGAAACATGCCACCGAACCTGCAGCCAATAGAATCGCAGGGTCAAGGATGCTGTTGACCTCCTGATGCTCCTCCGTCCTCCAGTCGTTCATCCTCACAATCTGTTTAACATCCTTACAAATCTACCAAACCAAACAACCATCCTCACGTCCCTCCTTCCTTAGTTTTTACCGTAAAGACACGAGTTGAAGATGTTTACGACCTTTGTTTTTTTTCCATCACTTCGTCGCTCACTCGCTTATTTTAGACACTTTAATCACATGAAGCTTGTTCGGTTTCTGATTAATAATCTGTAAAGAAATCATCTATAACTGATATTAAACTGATGATTCGATTATTATTCAATTAATTATCAAATATTAAATTAATGACCAG
Organism: Diplodus sargus; assembly: GCA_903131615.1. Taxonomy (NCBI): domain Eukaryota; kingdom Metazoa; phylum Chordata; class Actinopteri; order Spariformes; family Sparidae; genus Diplodus; species Diplodus sargus. The sequence goes on from CAEMYA010000493.1 coordinate 255,630, forward strand.
CTAAAGTAATTCATCTCGTTGTTAGGAGCTCGTCATCTTTAAGATTTGAAATGAAAACCGTCATCACATTTAATTCTTCCTTGTATTATTTTGATGTACTTTAATGTTTGCTGATCACACAAATCAAATGAGTCGGACTGAAACTTAAAGGTTTTGCACATTAACGTGTGCTCAGTGGTTCAGTTGCATTGTGGGTAATGTAGGCAGCAGGTTTTAAGAAGGTAGACGGACGTGAGAGATCTCTGTTCTGCTGATCGATCTGTTTTCAAACCGTCCATAATGAGTCCAGCAGTCTGATGAGAGAGCAATGTTGGATCAGTGGACTGCTTTTAAAACCTACATTACCCATAATGCACCCCACTGAGTGACGGCAACTTCCTCCTCGATGACAGTGACCTGAATATTTTATGTTCGGGGAAACACTGACGGACATTTTATAGACTGAAAAACAAATCGATTTATCAGAAACTGAAGAAACAGAGACAGTGTGTGTGTGTGTGTGTGTGTGTGTGTGTGTGTGTGTGTGTGTGTGTGTGTGGCGTGTGTGGGATTCATCCAGAAGGTCAGAGGTCATCAGGTAACTCCAGTGAACGATCAGCTACAGACTCAGACCACACACACACACACACACACACACACACACACACACACACACACACACACTGTGGTGATCTCAGACGGCATGAAGGAAATATGATATTTAGACATTTTGGTCCTAAAATATCGACTAAAATCCTGAATCTAACAGGAGAAACAGAGGAAACAGGTTCCTTCAAGTCATTAACAGATATTATTGTAATTTAGGAGAAATAATCTTTAAAAGAAACCTTTCAGTATTTATCTGAATTATATAAACGTCTCCTTCAACACGACGGTAACACAGTGGAGGGAAAACACAGGAGAACGCGTCACCAAACACACAGATAACACAAATAAAATAAATAAATAAAATCTAATAAATGAGTGAAATCAGAGGACACGATGGACGGACGATGTTTGTAGCTTTGTTACTGAACGTTCGACCAAACATCTTATTAAAATTACAATAAACTCATTAGCAGATCGTTTGACGGCAGAATTACTGTAAATTTACAACAAATAATCACAAAAAACATTAAAAACACTGAAATGTTTCTTTTTATTTGTTTTTCCTGGATATTGTGAGAATATTACAGTTGTGTAAACAGGCCAAAATCTATTTTCTCTTATATAATCAGAGCTGGTTAATTAATATGATGTGAGTCATTTTATTCTGTTAATCTGAATACGTGAAGTAAAAAAAAAGATATTTGGTCGTTTTTTTACTGAACGTTTGATCCGAAGTCTAAATTCATCAGCAGATTACTGTAATTTAATAATTTAAATAATGAATGTCAGGAGATAACAAGAAAACAGACACATGTCAGTGATCAGCTGATCAATTCAGACAAACATTCATTAAAAAAAACACTGAAAAGTTTCTTTTTATGTGCTTTTTCTCGACATTATTCTGATATTACAGTCGTGCCAGAGAAGCAAACAGGCCAGAATGACTGAGAGTGTTTTCCTTGTAGCTGTGTTGAATCGCTGCATCACAGAAAAACACTCCAGTTCCTCCAAATATCATCCAAATATCAGCAGACAGAAGGAAACACCATGTTCAGCCGTTATTTTATTGCACGTTCCACCAGAATCATGAAAATCTCAGGAGATAAAGAGGAAACAGACACATTTAAGTCACTATCACAGCAGAATTATTGTCATTTAGGACAAAATATCCCCCAAAAAACAACCAGCAGCTCCAAATCTATCTTCTCTCAAATAATCAGACCTGGTTTATTAACGGAAAGTGTGAAGACACGAAGGAAAGACGATATTTAACAGTTTTGCTCCTGAACGTTCATCAGATTTACTGTCATTTAAATCATGAAACTTGCAGGAGATAAAGAGGAAACAGACACATATCAGGTGTGTCACAGCAGAATTACTGTGGTTTAATATCAGTATTAATAAAAAGGTTTCTGCTGAACATGGTGTGAATGTTACAGTTGTGCCAAAGACGCAAACAGGCCGCAGTGTGCCAGCCCCGCATGTATCACGCCACACAAACACACCCGCTTAATTAATGGAAAGTGGTGGCACGGCACGGCTCGGCTCGGCTCAGCTGATCAGCAGCGGAGGTTGCATAGGAACAGAGGAAACTGAGTCTCCGGAGGGAGAAAGTAGCTGAAAACAGGGACGGAGGGGAGGCTGGCGGACTTTACAGAGCCGGAGCGGTTTTTAGGAGCCTGCGTCACCTGAAGATCCCTCAGACTGATCTGAGACCTGCAGCCTGCAGACAGGAAGCAGCTCCACCTGAGAATCAGCTGCTTTCAGCACTGAGTCTGGTGTGAAGTGCAGCTCCAACACATTTAACCTCATGTGGACCACACGCGCCCCTTCACCTGCTGCGTGATGCGTTCAGGTGTCGGTACAGTAAACCACTGAGGGGTTAGCTCAAAGGTCAGAGTTCATCCCCGCACACACACACACACACACACACAGATAATAAACCTTCAGGTACTCACATGTGAAACTCCTGCGTAAAAAGCTGCGGGTTGGTTCCGGTGTCGCTGTCACACCATCACCGCTCCACCGCGCCCCGCTCACAGCTGCCCGAGCCCATCCGGAGAGGAGGCGCACGGCGGCGGATCCATGAGCCACAAACTCCGCGCGGAGAGCAAAAGTGATTGGAAGGAAGAAGAAGCAGAAGAAGCAGAAGAAGAAGCAGAAGAAGAAGAAGAAGAAGAAGAAGAAGAAGAAGAAGAAGAAGAAGAAGGTTTAGTTTTTACATCCAGCACAGTGGCAGTGATGAAGTGTCCCTCCAGCAGCAGGAGCGGACTGTCGCGCTTCAGTCCAGCCGGGGAGGGAAAGTGCGCACCGGGCAGCTTCACTCCGTCCGCCCCGCGTCCTCCCGCATCTCCCGCGTCTCCCGCAACTTCAGCCGCTGTTAATCCTCCGGGAGCGGCTCCCGCGTCCGGTAATCCCGAGAAACACACTCCTCCGCCTCCGGGAGCAGATGTTTAGTTTCTTCTCATCCTGCTCAGGTGTGACAATTAACAAGAACAACACGCTCCTCCAAAATAAAAGTCCTGCTCGGCTCCAGCTGTTGCTTTTATTTTGATTTTCAGGAGGAAATTCACTCGTCAAGGCGCGAAAAGTGCCAAGTTTTTACAGTCGGACCGGAGTGTCGAGCTGCGGGTCGGTGCGTCGGTGCGTCGGTAGGACTGACCGGCCGGACTCCCATCATCCCCGCCGCTTGATCGCCCCGGGACGCGGAGAGAGAGAGAGAGAGAGAGGGAGAGAGGAGCGAGAGAGAGAGAGTATCGCGAGGTTACGCCCTAATTCACGTTCGTCTCGCGCGCACACACAAACACACACTTGTTCACACACACCAGAGTGGAGACACACTTTAATTTTTAATTTTAAACATGCACCTCTACACACACACACACACACACACACACACACACACACACACGTACCGATCACCTGTACAGCTGTGTGTGTCTCAGGCTCCGCCCTCCTGTCAGGTGAAGTCTCACAGACCACAAAACATTTCTGGAGCTTCACAGTACAATATTAAAGAGCTGCAGATGAGGAACTGATTTAAAATGTAAAAAAACAACCAAAGTAACATCAAATGTCTCCACACAGCTCGTCTGCTGATCACAGTCTCACACACAGACTCCATGATTCTGCTCAAAGACAGAAAGAAGTTCATGTAGAACATTTGCAGAATTAACAAGAAGGTCCAAATACTGCAGAATGAGTCAGAGACAGAGTTTCACAGAGTTTATAAAGAGTCTCCAACTCAACAACTCACTAAACTGACACATTTGTTAAGGGAGTCTGGGGACAAAGAAGGAGCCGATATTGTTCCTGTTTAGTGTCTTTGTAACATGTGACATGTTGAGATCAATAACATGTTCCTTCTTTCATAAATGGAGTGTAAATGGTGACATCAGTGTAAACAGTGTGTTCAAACAGCTGATCAATGTTGGCAGGTAAGACTTTAGCACTTTAGACACAGAAGCAGACAGGCTGATACAGACATGCTGCCACAAACTGACACTTTTTACAAGGAGACAAACAACTGCAGCTGAAAGATTTAATGCTGAATTTACAACAAGGACACAATGAGTTACAATCTGTCAGAGACACAGTTTCACTACATTCTAATATTGTTTTCACTCAACTACTCTTAAAATCAACACATTTGTTTATGGAGTCTGGTGATGTTCTGGTGAAACTTTGTGTGGGATCAAACATATCAGTTACATCTTCTTCTTCTCCTCTGAATGTGTTCTGATCGGTGTCATCACTCAGGACGGATGTTGAGTTCAGGTCTGATCAGCCTCTCAGTTTTGTTTAAGATGATTATTCAATAATAAAAACATGAATATGAATATTTACATTTCTGGTTATAGATCCTCCTAAATCCTGCTCACTGGACCTTTAAGATCAGAATGAAAAGCAGTTGAAAGAAAAGAAGGTTGACTGACTGTAAAACACACTTTTTATTCTCCCAACATGATATTAATATATTATAAAACTTTAAACTTGTGTCTCCAGAGAAGTTCATCATTATTAAGAGCTAATTTCAAGATATTATTTTGTCATTTGAAAACTGTCTTTGCACTGAGACACATGTAAGAAATGTAAACTGTCATTAAACCAATGAAACTGAACTCTGCTGGCTGCAGTGAGTCCACAGCAGGAGCAGCAGCAGAGTCTCCCCCTAGTGTTCAACATCAGTCAGTGTGCTGACAACTGTCAAATACAACAGATTCAGATATGAAGAGATTTTATCTGTTTAACTTTCTGACACACAGATGGAAAAATAATCTACACACCAGACCTGGTTTGGATTTTAGTCAATTTAAGCAGCAGTACAAACAGGTTTTCTCTCCTCCGTCACACTGCCAGCATGTTTGATTGCGTGCAGAAATGTGTTTTTTGAATCAAAGCATTTTAAAAACGCGTCTCTGCTGCTGCTGCTGCTGCTGCTCGGGGGACAGGAAGAGGAGTCTCATGTTCATGTTGGACCAGGGTTGGTTCCCCTCAGGCCCAGTAACAGCTGGGGGCTCGTCCGGGATCTGAAGGTCCATGAGGAGGTTCAGTGTCTCTGTGTTAGTGGCCTGCAGTTAAATGTCGTGTCGTCTCTGTTGTTAACTTGTTGTTGCTGCATGTTTGTTGTGTTTCTGACTGAGCACAGTGACCAGAACGCTGACGGGCAACTTCAACAATTTACCACTTTATTATTTTAGCTGGTGATCCTGAGTGGACGCACGCTTCAGTGTTTTACAGCTCACTAGATTCCTGGTTTTCGGTGAAGCAGGTGAAGTTTGTTTCCCTTCGTTTTCTACTTTAAACAGCAGCGTGGTTTGTATTGGTCGTGTTCTGATGTCTGACTGTCACTAATACTTGTGTGCAGTAACTTCTGGACTCCACTTTTGTTGGGTCACTTGTGGTTGTTTTGGAACTCTGTGGTTCTTGGTTTCTATTCACTGACTCCGTTTCTAAATGAACATCTGCTCTCTGTTAGCAGAGCGGAGAGACGCTGTGAGATGAATCCACAGAGAAATCAGGTCCAGTAACATGAAGCAACTTCAACAATCCTTCAGGCGACCAAAGAGCTGTGAGGGTCTGATTGTTCACGTCTCCTTACAGAAAGTGATTCATACGTGTGAATGACTACCAATAGTTACGTAGAGCCTCTTTAACGTGTCAGCCACTGAGCTTTGTCAGAGGAGACGTGATGAATCTGTTGGATGACGTGTGTCTCAGTTTCCTGTTCCGGTCCAGTGAAGCTCTGAACGCTGCAGAACATGTCAAACTCTTAAATCTCACCGTGGAACCAAAGATTGTACCAACCGACTGACAGACAAGCTGACGGTGTGTGAAGCTTCCGTCACGTACGGAAGTCTACGGAGAGTTTCAGCTCTCAAACACAATGCATGCTGGGAAGTCTGCGTCACTGTCCTGTATCATCTGCAAATAAAAGCATAAAACAGTCTCCATCTGATGCTGATGTCTCTGTACGATGCCACATGAGAAGCAAACGACCGTCAGACGCATCAGATACGTCCAATTATTGAGACCATGAAGACAAAGTTTACTGTGTTTCACCTCCGTCAGCTCTTGTCACCAGAATCAGCAGAAACAGAAGTTCCTTTGTTGCATGAAAGAGACAAAACTTCAATCTAAACTTCACGTTAAAGCTGCTGTCACACATGGACGTCTTCTTTCTTTACCTTTTCCTGCACTAGTGCTGCAGTTTGTAGCTTTACTGACCAAACACTCTCATTTATTACTTATTCTAATTAGAAAATCACACCTTTAATCATCAGCAGCTTCAGTTCTGCTAAATTCAATATATTTTTTGATTTGTTTTACTTTTTACACCATTTAAACTTTAATCCTCCATCTGCTCAGTGATGCATTAAAACTTACAAACTAATTCTTAGAAATGATAATAATAAATAAACCTGCAACATTCTCTATCTGTTGAGCAGGAGGTTAAAGAAGAAGAGTTGAGTGATGTTCAGCTTCATCACTGATGAATCTGACAAATGTTGTACTGCAGCGCCCTCTGCAGGTGGAAGCAGTCACTGCCTCAGATATCTGATTTACACCTTAATTATATTTCTACATCTGTCTTCTGTTTCAGCCAGTGTTGTAGAAAGAACTCTGAGTCAGACTCCAGTAAAAGTCAGAGATGTGCTGTTGAAATATTAGTTTGGTGAAAGTGAAAGTCACAAACATGAAGAGTACTTGAGTAAAAGTCTTTATTACAGTTGGTAATAAAAGTAACTGATCCATATATTTACATGTTTGTATGAACTGTTCACTCTGAGTCAGCTGATTATCACAATCACTGTTTTGATTGTTGACAGAATAAATTAATTTCAGAATGATCAACTTTGGCTCTGATGCAGAATGTAATTATTATCAGAGCTGATGTTCAACTTTTTATTGATTGTTGGAATCAAGATGATAATGAAACAAAGTGAACAAAGTGTGTGTGTCACTGAACCTGACTGAGAGCATGAAGCACAATATTAAACACACAAACACACATGTGGCCCCTGTGGAGGACAACAAGAAGACAACACGTCCAGTATCAGACTGCGGTCAGCAGCCGTGGGTCATTTGCGGTAATCGTACTGAACCGGCTCTGACTGGGTCAGACTGCAGTCTCACATCAGAACCATGAAACTACGATACTTTAATAAAATAATATTCAGTCATAAACTGAAGGGATCACAAAGGTTTCTTTCCGGATTTCAAAGTAAAGGACGACATGGACTCACACACACACACAGCAGTAGGTGGAGAGAGGAGGAGGAGCTAAGATCATGTGATCCAGTGAAATTGAAAGTGTTCAGTCAGTTGTCTGAAGTTTGAGGCAACAGACGAGGGAGGAATCTAAAGCTGATGCAGGGTGAGTCTTCATCTAACCTTTTTATTTCACTGCCAAAGTCTGTGAGTGAGTTTTCAGATTTAAAGAGAGCTGACCAAGTGGAGATCTGCCTCCATATATTATACTGTACACTGCTGCTCTGGGTGTGAAGGGAGAACCGGAGATTGTGAGCTACTTCCTGTTTCTCAGACATGTCATCGTGTGGAGGAAACAGAGAACACAATGGAGTCTCCAGTGTCCAGCTGTCTGTCTCTGAAGAGTGACTGGTCCAGAGATGAACCTCTACGCTTCAGTACAGAACCAGAACCCTCAGACACACAGTAAGAGAACTGATACTAACTTATTTATCTGACTCATTTTCAGTCTTTTCTGTTTCACTGGCTGATTGTGTGTTTTATGTGACATTATTTACTGAGATGTATTTGCTGCCTAAATCTAACAAACTGTCTGTGAAACTAAAATAATTTGTCTCATCTTCATCTTCTTACCTGTGACAGCTGTCAGTCACCTTCTAATGTAATCAGTAATCTAATCTAAAGGACTAATACAAACTTTAAACTCCTAATAATCGACTGTTACAGGAGTTTGTGTTTTTAGAGTATCCTAATTTTTAAGTTTGTTAGTGAGATTTATAAAAAACATGTTTGTGTTTGCAGAGTTCAGTCCAACAGACAGAGAGCAGAGTCTGCAGTGTCGAGCTGTCTGTCTCTGAAGAGTGACTGGTCCAAAGATCCTCCTCTACACTTCAGTACTGAACCAGAACCCTCAGACACACAGTAAGAGACTGTTTTTACTGTCAGCTGACGTCTGTCCTGTCCAAAGATGACACATTCAGACAAACTCTTTGAAAATTACAGATAATAAAGAAACCTAACTAAAGAATTTAGTGCTAGCTGCTAATTTATTCTAACCTACTAAGTGTCTTAGCCATCATATTAAAGTCATGGTAAATATTTTAAAGTCTTCAGACTCTTAAAGAATGTTCTTCAAATGTTTGATTTTGTCATGTTTGTCCTCAAAAGAATTAGTTGTGACAATTTGATTATCAATCACAGGGTTTCCACAGTGTATTAGAAACCAACACAACGCAAACTAGGCTACTTGTGATTGAACATAACAGGATGTCACAAAAAAAAGGCCAAAAAACGCTGACTTATTCTTCTGAATTCAGCCGAACAAAGGCGGAGACGTTGAACTCGCTGGTTCACCTGTTGACCAGGTGTGCAGCGGCGCGACGTTGGCTGAGCCTTGAGGCAGCTAGCATGGATGTTAGCTCGTCGTCCACTGCAGTGGCAGAGCAGCCTTCTCCGTGCCGCGATGGGAAACATAGAACCAGCGAGTTTAGTCAAAATTAGTTGGTGGAGCCGGCGGTAGCTGTTTTAATAAAGTCAAAGTTTCGGTTTAAGTATGTTTTGACTAGTCTGTAGCAGCCACCGCCAGCGGGTGACGCAGGGATCCTCGACCAGAGCTTTTATTGAAGCTCCTTGCACGACTTATAGGCCAGATGTGCTAAACGCTCATGTTGGGTCTCTCCATCTTCACACCAGCATCAATATGGCAGCAGAATGCCACATTGTTTCAAATGTAAATATATGAAACTGATTATAATGAAATATCTATTATGAAATATCTAATAGTTAGCTTGCGCTGTTTTCATGTTGTAGGCTTGTCATTGGCTGCAGCGTTGGAGCCAGTAATTAATATGGAGCATGAAGCCATAATTAGTGGTTTTAAATGTCTTTACTGGCTCCTAAAGCATGAAACTGCCCACCATACAAATTATGGAGCCTTGCTGGATTTTGCCAAGCTGCTTGGCTCTAATTACTTCTCTAAACTTCAGGCAAATTATTAAAATGTACATTTGTGATGTTGACAAAGTTTTAAAATTCTATGAATGTTATGTGTCATGTTACTCCCTTTTTTAGATTGACGAGAGGACCAATTATAGGTCCCATAAAATAGTTACATTGATTATTACAGATTTTTTTTTCAAATTTCCAGTCAATTTTTAACATTGATTTAATGCAAGGCAGCATGGAACCACTCTAAAATCTACTACATCTTGAATCTGCCATCAGTCAGTTGCTGGCTGTGTCACACAAAAAAACATGCTTCACCGCCGGTGGGCCGCCCTTCCAACCTACCACCAAGCTTAGCAAGTTTTCTGGGGGAAACCCTCAATCTGTTTTTCTCTTTTAGCACGATGTCTCTGCCTTTTTTAGACTAGTCTAGTACAGGATAATTGGTTTTATGTCCTGATAACTCATTGAATTATTCATTCTTATTTCCAAAGATGGTCTACATGGTGTCATGAGTGATATAATCTCCATTGTTTGTTTGCAGTGCACCACACTAAGGCCTTATTGTCAAATTAAAATAATTTATTAACAATATAAATGTAGCAGTAACTTGTTTCACCAGACAATTAGAAACTATCTGTAAACAAAAGATGTC
>CAEMYA010000493.1:293522-356113 GCA_903131615.1 Diplodus sargus
GGCAATGGAGAGATACGTGGGCGGGCTCATTCTTTTTGGTTTGGAACGCTTCATCACCTATTAGCATAGCAATACTTATAATGACTGTTCATTTTTTCACAAATCCTGCCCTAAGTCCCTTTAAGAAAAAAAGAAAAAGAAAAAGTATTTTCAGAATTTCAGAATTTCAGAATCAGAATCGAAGACATTAGACAAAATAGTGTAGAAGTTGACATTGCTGCTTGAAAATATGTGAACCTCTTGAGCATTAAAGAACTTTCTTAACACTATTTTCAGAAGTCAGTGGGCCACATGACATGGAAGCTATTGAGAAAAAAATCATCATTTCTACATATTAATATTCATATAAAATAGAGGAAGCACTAAAATACAATAACAATAGGTGCGTCTCATTCGTCCAGTTTACTAATACAATCTGGTGCTGGAATCACTGGGTCACATGACATGGAAGATATCGAAAACATGTAATTATTTTGTATTAATGTATTTATGCTACGTAATTTAATGACACTCCCTAAATCAGTCTCCAGTGATTCTGCGAGGCTCTGGGAGGTGAGCCAATCGTCCTCCTGCTGCTCACAGTGGGTGAAGAAACATACAGGTATCATCAGCCAGCTGACTGATGGTGAGAACACTGTCTATTATCTTAATACCTTCTACATTCACACAATTAACAATAAATAAACTAAGAACTTCTGCAGCTATCAAAAATAAGAAAGGTGAAATCGAACACCCTTGTCTTATCCCACGTTTTACATCAAAACGAGGAGAAGTACCGTGTGCTAAGGATACACAGCTACTAATATAAGTATAGAGTGCTCTTATAATATTGTTGAAGTTTTCTCTAAACCCAAAATATTGTAAAGCCTCAAAAATATACAGGTCACATTCTGCTATAAGAAATGAGACTGACAACTTCTCTCATGACATGCGCATCAGCACAGCTTTAATATCGCAATCTGCCGCAGAATGAAAAAAGCAAGTCCTTAAAGAGTGTGTTTTCACAAGATGAATATGGGTTTTCAAGAACTTGCTGTCTCTCTGCTTGGAAGACACGTGCTGTCCTTGTTTACATAATAGCCGTTTTTATACTGGGAAGCAAGCAGCCAATTCGGCTGTACTTTTTGCAGCTATGTCCACGGATTTAGACACAAGGCGGTAAATTGGAGGTCTGTTCTGGTCCACCTCGGAGGGTTACACCTTGGAGGCTATCTAAATCCGAGTCGTCGATGTGCCGGCCCCTGCATAAGATGGGCGGAGGTGTCATGACCTGCACTGTTGTGCTACCCGATGGACAGCCGCTGAGATCCAGGGGCCAGTTGTTCAAAGGTAATCTGATTGGATTTTGGTTATCGGATTGGATCAAATCTTGAAAATGGGTTGTTCAAAAGGGAAAGAAGGATTCTGAAATCGGATTAGATCACGGAATCCAATCCTAGTTTGAATCCGGATCAAACCTTCAGTTTGTGTTGTTCAAAATGTTTCAGTAGGATTTGGATAACTTAGATCCAAAAAAACAGGATTATCCTGATCCCAACAGGAGGTAGGATTTCAAGGTGGATTTCAGGGAGAAAATGTAGTAAAATTTTAAAATTGGTCAAATAATACATTTTTATCATTTAGTGTATATCTGTACTTGAGTGATAAAGTAGATAAAGTAGACACAGGCTCCCAATTAAGCCTTTCAGTATAGTAAATCGGTATAGTAAAGAAAAAATAAACTAAAAATAAAAATGATCTTGTCCCCATGAAACAGATTTTAATAACAAACACAAATAATATTTTAAATTTTTCTGTCATTCATCACTGTATATTTATTTCAAAGAAAAAATCAACAGAGATGAACCTGTCAAAAATAATTTTTATCAATTGCATCCCTGACTACACGTCCAGTCAGTCCCTCATTCTGACAGAACGCCAGAGGTTGGTCTGGTTCTTCAACAGGCTCAGGTGCATCATAAACATCATCACAGAGAGGGACATTGCGCCTGGTAGCAATGTTGTGCAGGACAATACATGCAAGTATTATGTTGCATGCTCCCTGTGGTTCCACTCGCAAGTAGTTAAGGCATGCAAAGTGTCTCTTCAGAACTCCATTTAAACGGTCAATTGCACATCTTGTTTTGCAATGAGCAGTGTTGAGGCTCGCCTGCGCAGGTGTGGTTGCTGCAAGAAAAAGAGTCATGGTAGGAGTGGATAGACACTGTCCCCTAATATTATGCCATCCGATCGGTTGGTTTGGAGCACTGGCAATCCGGATTTGGTAATCTTGAAAACTGTGTATCTGGATCAGGGTGAGTTTCCAAATCCGGATAATTTTGATCCAGATTAAATGTTTTGAACAACTGGCCCCAGGAGATGCAGCGTCTCCTCGGTCTCTGGAGCAGTTTGATTGTGTCAAACAAGCTAGGAACGGTCGCTACTTTCAAACTAAAAGCCCCCCGCCAAGAACCCAGCTCTAAACTACAATGGGGTGCAATGTAAAGCTCTTATTTTGAAGACATATTTGTCGTCTTTCTGACAGAGAATGCAACGTACTTTACCTTCAGCCTCCAGTCAGTCCTCACCTCAGCATCATCTGCACGTCTTAAAAATGATTTGAAGGGATTTTAGAAAAGTTGTTTTTATCGAATTCAAGGCGCGCACATGTTCGCAGTTCACTGATAATCTCTGGTACACCTCCATGTCGGAGTTTTCCCTCCACAGACACGCGTCCTTAAATTAGGGAATGACTTTGCGCTCCTGGGGGCGGTTCAGCGAAAAGAGGAGGCGTGTTCCGGCGCAAACGTTCACTGGTGCTATTTTGCCGTTTCAGAAAACACTTGCGCAACAGACCAGGAAAAACCTGGTCTCAAGTCAGTGGCGCTTATTCAGATGCTATTTTAAGGGCGCATGCTTGGCCATAATGTAGCGTGTGCTCAACGTGCATACACTTTGCTTCTCTCATCTACAAGGAAGCAGTTTTTGCAAATCATACAAAACATTTTTTTGAAAAGATTTAAACAGAAGAACTAATTCTTTTTCCCTCTGATATGTGACGCACCCGCCGTAGCCGTGAGGGTCCGAAAGTGGCAATGCGCGATGTGCTCCTAGTGGAGCAGGTGGACGGAGATGGAGTTGGGGGAGGAGGAGGAAGGAGGAAGGAGGAAGGGGCACAACAGGAGCAGGTGGTGCGTTTGGAGACTTAAGACGATGCGCCTGAGAGGCAGCAGCAACAACGCCACCCGGTCAAGACGGGCATTAATACCTTGTCACATCCCGGGCAGTGCGGTCCGGTCTGACAATGCTGCCACGGCGTGTAGTGGGTCTGGATCCTCTGCACCTTGGTGTTTGCGCTGCTCCGTCATCAGCTTGCCGTTCACCTCGTTTTTTCTCCAAATTAAAAAAGAAAGATGATTTTTTTTTTTTCTCCATGTTCCAACCATCTGGCTCGAGATCTTATGAATGCTGCCTTTGCCTTTGTTTGGAAAAAAAGATCAAATTTCTCCCTTGATGAGTGTAATCTCAGTCCATCTTCATTACTTGGAACAGGAATATTTAATATCTCATTCAGCTCTCTTACATTATCAGCGTAAGTCTTGCTTTGATCTTTGGATTGTTGCTTTCCAAATTTTATTAAGAACTTTTGACATTCAAATTGTAATAACTCCCACGTTAACATAGGAGTAAATCCAGACAGTGTTCGGACAAAGAGGCAAAATTGTCAGAAATAAGCCACAAGTCTAACTGAGATTTTTGGGTGAAATCTTCTTTAAACCAGGTGAAGAGGTTTGTTTCATGTGGCGTAAAATTCTCAGGGCGTCTAATAACGAAAGTTTACAACAGAAATCATATATAGCAGGGTTAAACAGGGTTATGTTATACATAAGTTTGGAGCCTCATTTAAGTCACCACCAATGACAACAGATGCTGAAGGAAATTTGTTTCTTACTTACAGAATTCTGTCAGACAAAAAAATAAGGAGTGTGACATTGGAGTTCCTTGTATTAAATCCATAAATATTAACCAAAATAAATGTATTATCCCCAGATTTATTTACTACCAAAATCCATCTACCCATATCAGAAGCCTCTGTATACAAAATCTCAACAGTAAATTTAGGATTGAATAAAATTAATACACCTCCTCAAAAATTAGTACCATAAGAAAATATAGCTTTTCCTCCCCACTCACTTCATCTTTTGAAGAAGAGTGAGTCTCCTGTAAAAATACATATCCTTATTTCGGTAACTACAAAATAAAAATAAAGCTTTTCTTTCAGTTAGATCTTGTACTCCCCGTACATTAAGAGAAAAACATGAACAATTAATAACGAACATACGTATAAAACACAGTACACTGATGAACAATGTTACTTAAACAGTAGTTTCTACTTAAGGTTGAGAAATGTGCAAAACCTGAATTCACAAACCAAAAACTATACTCAGAGTGAACAATCTTAGAAACTGACCCATGTAAACGGTATCACGTTCATGTTATGAACAAATATAGAAGTATAAACCTCTAGAAACATTCTTGGACGGAACAAATTAAATGCAAAGCATATGAACAAGTAAAGAGCATGAATGCTATCCTTCTTTAACAATTCAAACACATCTTGTATATTCAGAAAATGGTTTTTTTCCACAGTCAAACACATACTCATGCAAATACCTCATGTCAAGTCCTCCACAGAGATCTTTTTACCACCAATAATAGCAAAAGGGCAGCTGAAGCCTGCTCTCTTGTTCTGCTTCCTCGCCTCCCCCACCAGTGGCCACAGCTTCACTCTCGCCTCCCTGACTTGCTGAGTTAAGACCTCCGATATCTTCACGTTCTTCTACTTACGGACCTCAGATTGTTTTGCGTCTGCCCAGACTTGAACTCGGTGAGCTTGGTAGGAAAAGCGAACTATGATGTGACACGTGGTGGATGCTGTCCCTCCCTCCTCATCCTTGGCCCAAGTCTGTGGGTGATGTCCACCGTCTTCTGAAGAGAGTCGGCGAGACCAGGAGAGACACGAGAGAAGATCTCAATCACCATCATTTCCATATTCTCGCCATCAGCCTCAGGAATCCCGGATTCAAGTTCCAGCGCCTTGAGTACACATCCATGTCATTCACAATTTTTCCACCAATTTCTTTTTTTCAGCAGACAAAGATTTAATCTGGAGCTCCAGGGGATCCACTCTGGACGCCAGCTCCCCCACCTTCTTCTCAGCAGCTTGCACTGAAGTAAAGAGCGTTTGAATACTCTTAAAATTGTTCTCTATGGACTTCTGTATGAATTCCAGCTTCTCCCTGAAACCATGCTGCGACTCAGTGAGCTTGCTAATGGCAGCCAGCAGGACAGCGTTGGAGGGCTCTGACCTCGGCTCAAGTTTTTTCTGTCGGCTAGTGCTCGGAGAAGTTTCAGCCTCCACAGGTGGTTTGGCGTAGGTATGGCACCGTTTAAGACTCTCTGCTGACTCGTCCATTGCGGTTTTGATCATCTTCCAGAGTAGACGACAGGTCTGCAGAACCAGTTATTTAGTGGTTGGAGCCTTTTTAACAGACAGTTTGGACACCGACCTAGCAAGCAAACATCGTCACGGTTAACAACTGCGTTAGCCCGTTGTGAGCAGGGCTCGACAGAAAAAGTCCACGGAAAAAAAAAACACAAGTGGGTCAACGTTTCACCAACAGGCGTCAAAACAATTTTTTACAATGTTAGCAAACTAATACATGTTTTCTTGTCTTAGGCAGGCGAATTCAAGCCCTGAAAGAAAAAAAGCTTTGGCAGCGCATACAGTCTTACATTGGCGCTATCTTGGCCCCCTCCCGCTGTCACCGAAGCTGTTGTCATCCGACTCGGCTCTCAGCCACCGGAGCTGCAAAGAAAGGAGGGAGGGGCGAGACAACCGCATAAGTGATGGTGATTGGCTCTCTAAGGCAGAGTGAGAGTTTGTAGGCCAATCAGAGGCAGTGTTCAGTTTACACTAGTGATCGGCTAGAGAACGGCAGTTCTTTTTACTGTACTGAATCTCTAGAATCCATTCTTAAAAATGATTTGTTCAAAAGATTTGTTCAAAAGCACAAACATGAATTACGTCCTCTGTGTGAGTCGCGGCAGTTCCACTCCGGGCCGGCATGCTCGCAGCTGAGCTCAGCTGAACTGAGAAAGGAACAAATTAGTTCATGAAGTGATTCCGTTCACTTTGTTCACTCAACAGATTTGTTCGTGCGAACGACACGTTCACAACCGACACAACACTAGTTTACACACAAACGACACAAGCACACAGCAGCCTCACACACAAACGAGCAGAGGTGAACTGCAGCAAGGCGAGTCTGGAAGTATAGACACCACTTTAATGTCCACGTCCATTGTAAGCAACTCTGATCTAATGAAGCATCTCTCAGCGGCACACGCTTCTACAAAATTAACACTGGCCAAAACTCTGTTGTTGACACTGTTGATGATGACAGCAGGCCAGGTGGGGCTAACGTGAGCTTCGCTAACAGAGAAGGACACGGAGCCGTCCGGGCAGCTACAGCTGGATTTTTCTGCTCCAGCTTCACAAAAACTTTACACAGACTGAACTGAATGCAATGATGGACAGGTATGTTGTTGAGAACTTGCTCCTGTTATCAACAGCTGACTCAAACTCCTTCAGAGCACTCACTGGTAAAGTATCGGGGAGAGCAGGAGCTGGTCCGCCATGCAGAAAGACATTTTCTAAATACATATGTAGATGCCGAAGGCAAAAATGAATGCCGAGCTCAAAAGCGGGACATGTAGACAAAAAGGTACTTTTCCTGGTAACTAATTACTTTTATAGTGGAGTAATTCTGTTACTAACTCAGCTACTTTTTGAGGGAAGTAACTAGTAACTATAACGAATTCCTTTAAAAGTAACTTGCCCAACACTGTCCAACACACAACACAATTACCGGGAGCAACCACCACAGCTGACGTACCGGCATCAATGACTGACCGTGTGTGTGAGACTTGAAAACACCCTGAAATACCAAATAACTGCCGACCCGTTTATTTGTTTCACTCACTTAACAGACCAGGCGGCAATTTGGGACAGGTGTACTTTTTATTTTGTTGCTGCACCGGAGCTATAGCGATCATCAGTGTGATACTGACTGACAGAAAGCAGCACAACACGTGAAAAAGGCAAAGAAGAAAAATGTGCAGTGTCAGTGGTCACGTCTTCTTCCTTGATATAAAAATAAATAAATAAATTAGACCTGACATTTATTTGGAACCGGTGGTTATTTACCAACATATGCACCTGGCTTTTAAATGGACCCTGCGGTTAATTGAAACCCGGATATTATTTGGTCATTTACGGGACGCGTGTGCACGTTAATTGCAGAACATGATTTGTCTTTCAAGCTCTCCCAACACCTGGTAAATGTATGTAAAAAATGCAATATTTGAAGATAAAATTGCTCTGACAAAACTGTCAATGGAGTAAAAACTCAACACAGGAAAGTGATTATAGCCAATGCCTCAGTTCTTATGCTGGAATTGAAAGATGTCCTGCCATGTCTTCCAGTATGATCTAAAGATATTGATCATTTTAAATACTTTAAATGATAAATGTTTAATAATTCTATTGATCCAGACCTGACTAAGATCAGCAGCTTGTTATTAATCTGTGTTGACAATGACAAAGTCTCTCTACTCATTTTAGAGAAAAGCTTATTGATGAGGACACAGTAATGTTGAGCTACACATTTAACACCTGAATACATCTAACTGATTATAAAGTCATTTTTAACCCTAACCCTAACCCTTCTTTATTCAGTTTGAATCACTGCAGTTTGTCAGAGATCAGCTGTGCTTCTCTGGCCTCAGCTCTGAAGTCCAACTCCTCCCATCTGAGAGAGCTGGACCTTAGTGGAAACAAGCTGCAGGATTCAGGAGTGAAGCTGCTGTGTGATTTTCTACAGAGTCCAAACTGTAGACTGGAGAGACTGAGGTCAGTTCACTGACTCCTTTAACTGTTGTGTTGTTGAATTAATATTTGAGTTTACATTCATACTGCTTACATCCATAGAGTTATATATCTCCTTTGGTTTATATTTTCATGTTGTTTTAATCTAAATTCAGTCTTCAGGCTTCTGTTTTCTTAAAATAACTGTTGAAAATTTTCAGTTAGTTGTTAAAGTAAATTAATGTTTATGATTTAATCTGTTAACAGAAGATCCTCTGAACTAACATTTGATTTATACACATTGGATTATAAATTGATTTTTATCTCCATCATTTATTCTTTATTCAGATTGTTTCGCTGCAGTTTGTCAGAGATCAGCTGTGCTTCTCTGGCCTCAACTCTGAAGTCCAACCCCTCCCATCTGAGAGAGCTGGACCTGTTTGACAACAAGCTGAAGGATTCAGGAGTGAAGCTGCTGTGTGATTTTCTACAGAGTCCAAATTGTAGACTGGAGACTCTGAGGTCAGTTCACTGACTTTGTTGCTGTTGTATTGATATTTGAGTTTACATTCATACATTACTTACATCCATAAAGTTATGAATCTCCTTTGGTTCATATTTTTTTTATGTTTTTTTAATCTAGATTTAGTCTTCAGACGTGCACATGATTATAGAGAGGCTCAAAGTCAGAAAAGGGCAGTATGTGTGTGTGCATAGTGCACAACATTTATTTTCAGGGTTATTACTAGGCTATTTATTGGAGGGCAAGTGCAAAGTAGAAACACAGGCTCCACATCTAAACATGTGACAAAACCAAGAAATTTGTTAGTAGGAACAGCATGTTTACAACAGCAAAGTCACAACTAACTCTGGAAGAAGTTTATGGTGACTTTGCTGTTGAGTTTACATTCATACATAGCTGACATCCATGAAGTTATAAATCTCCTTTGGTTCATATTTTCATGTTTTTAAAAAAAAATCTAAATTCAGTCTTCAGACTTCTGTTTCTGAAAATAACTGTAGAAAATGTTCAGTTAGTTGGTAAAGTAAATTAGTGTTCATGATTTAATCTGTTAACAGAAGATCCTCTGAACTAATAATTTGATTTACACACATTGGATAATAAAATGATTTTTATCTCCATTATTTATTCTTTATTCAGATTGTGGGGCTGCACTTTGTCAGAGATCAGCTGTGCTTCTCTGGTCTCAGCTCTGAAGTCCAACCCCTCGCATCTGAGAGAGCTGGACCTGAGTGACAACAAGCTGCGGGATTCAGGAGTGAAGCTGCTGTGTGATCTGAAGGAGAGTCCAGACTGCAGACTGGAGACTCTGAGGTCAGTAGAGGGTGGGAGTCAGTTCATGCTGGTTTCAGCAGTATTGTACTAAACACAGTATCAAAGTAAAGATCCAGTTTTTCCTGCTTTCCTCAGTGAAGCTGTTAGAGGAGAACAGTCAGCCAATCAGACGAGTCAGAAGCTTGTTGTGATGGTGTGTTTGAGTTGATGTGAAGACGACTGTTGTTGTTGTGTTCCTGTCTACAGGAAATAAGGCTGATCACAGCTGACAGCATCACAGGATGTATAGAGACAGTGTCCTCATTCATCAAACTGTCAGAGCATCAAATCTGATCTCAATGTGTTTGTTCTCTCATTTCAACACTGAAGAACTCATCAGTTCATCTTTGTCACAGATCTCAGATCAGTCTGACTGAAGGCTCTTATTTCAGAGAACCATTATTACGTTTAGTAACCATGTGGTCTGTATATAGACCAGAACCTCTGCTGAAGTCCAGAAACCACAGCTGATGTTTTACTGTTCAATATAGGACCTTTAACATTATATTTATATCTGCCCATGTGTCATTTGATTTGTCCAGATATTTTATAACAGACTTCATATTTACATATTTGTCATGTAATGTTTCCAAAGTAGATGAAATCTTTAAATGTGAGTGAGACTCTGGTTTTTAACAGCAGTAAATCATCGTTAAAGTGAGCTGTGAGTATCTGTGTTCCTGCAGTAATGATGCGTTCAGGGACTGTCAGCAGTTTATTTCCACTGTGTCCTTCAGTGAAACCTGCAGAGTAAACAGACTTGATGTCCAAAGTGTCTGCAGGTCTGTGAGCTTCACTCCAGCATGTTAACATGAAGCTGAAAGGAAGCTGGCTACTGAAGTCCTGCTGGTCTTTATATCACTGACTGACAGCTGATGGAGGGAGTCTCTGGAAACACTCATTTATCACTTCTGCTGTCTCTCTGCTTCTCTCATCAGATGGTGATCTCTGTCAGAGTGGTGAGAAAGGTGGAGGTGTTGAGAGGATTAGCTGCATCCTGATGATCCAGATAGGTTGAGGCAGCACCATCAGCTGGTGGTTGGAGAGGCTCTGACTGGGCCGTGTTACTGGGGGGTGGAGTGGAGAGGAGAGCTTCATCCAGCAGTGACTGACGGACCAATCACAACAAGTGGAGATGACTGTCAGTGCTGCAGTGTGAGCTGCTCTGAGATCAGCTCCACTGTCACACACAATGTCCAGTCCAGCATCATCCCTGTGTTCCTCTGGATGTGACAGAGTATCATCAGTGTATCTGGACTGCTCTGCTGCTGCTCTGTCCTTCTACACAGTCTCTGCAGACACACTGACACTCCTCCACTCCTTCTGCTCCACACTCACACACCTCCTCCACCTGGACCTGGACCTGAACTTGGACCTGGACCTGGACCTAGATCTTTATTCTTTTATTCACTGGAACGATGGTGACTTGCAGTTTATTTCCACATTATATTTTAGAAGTTGATGTGAAAAAGCAGTTCTGGTTCTGACCACCAACACCAGATTCTCTCAGAACTGAACAGAAAATAGTTTGAAAGAAGAAAAGAAGTTTGGATTTAATCAGAACTTCACTGAAGTCTCCAAACTGAAACACGGTTCTGACTCGAAAACCCAAGTATGTTTGTTATCAGAGCAGGTTCTGTATCTGACAGCTTTAAAGTCTTCTTTGTCAAGTGGATCCGACCAGACTGTTGTGGCAGAAAGTGACCTAAAGAATCCAAAGAGTCTGGTTATCATTGTCGATCTGTCGCCTTAAACAAACTTTAACTTTCACATGGTCATTTGATCCGTTGTTAAAAAAAGACATATTGATCAGAGTTGCTTTTATTTGCTGTAATATCTGTAGATTTAGTTGTAAAGTCAGTTCAGTCTTAAACTTTGCTCACACACTGAACATCAGAACATTTTCACTTCCTTTAGACGTGAAGTAATAAAACATGTACTAACTGTTACTTTGAGTGTCATTATCAGTGATTAAGAAATATATAATAAATGTTTTATATTTAATCCCACTATTCAAATCTCATGTGATGTAAATCGCCTCCATCTATATTATTATAAATGTTCTGTGTGTTTAAACGACGTCCGTTTGTTGAATCACTTCTCTGGATTCAGGTTTTATATCTGACTCATGAAGATTCAAGTTTTGCTCATTTTCATCAGCTTCTGGATTCTTTTCTAGAACAATATTTATTTGTAGGTAACAGAAACAATTAAAAAACAAACAAACTGAAGAAAGTCTTTGTCCTAAAATGAATCAATAAAATCTCCAAAGAATCAGAAATGATTTGTCAGTCCAGACGGTGAGGCGTCACTCTGCTCGCTGTTCTCTATCCGCTGATCTGGAACTGGTTCAGAGAGACGATGTCAGCGTCTCATTTCATTTTGTTTTGTTTGTTTGTCTGTTTTTTATCCTGTAAGAATTGGTTTTGTTGTTTTTTTTTCTCCAAAGAAAAACAGATTCTGTAAAAGACAAATCACTAAAAATGAGCTGGATTTGATGTTCCCTCTACGGGTCGACCGATGTGTTTTTTGTTTGTTATTAGTAATCAAGTAGATAACTGATATTAATTTACAGAAAAATAAAAACCTCAGTGTGAAAGTGGAGAATAACCAGTGATGGAATGTTACGACAATTTACACCAGTACTGTACCTGAGCTCAGTTCTGAGGTTCTTTCCTTCAGTCAGTCCATTTTTCTGCTACTTCCTCTTTTACTTCCTCTCTACTTCCTCTGTACTTCCTCTCTACTTCCTCACCAGTGACTCAACAGATTGAGATCATTCAGTTTTGAAAGGCTGTTAATTGTGATGTGTAACCAATCAGAGTGCTGTGGGGGGATGTGGAGTGAGACCAGACTGGTGACGACAGACAGAACGCTGCATCAGAGGTAAAGTATCTGTTTTAATTTCATTTATTTTATTGGCAGTTGGACACAAAACACTCAGGAAACAGTCATCAGAGAAATGCTGAATATCTGCCCTGATAATGGCTCTACACACAGTTCAGCTGCCGTCGTTCTGTCTGTCAGCCTTCATCTACAACACATTGATGTGTTCTGGAGCTCGGCAGCGTTGAAACCAGAACCTTTAAGTGTGAATACTGTCGTCCAGCCCAAACGATGATCTGTGGGTTATTTCCTCCAGCTCTGATTTGTAATACAGCAGGTGTAACAGAGTTAGAAATAACCTGTTAAGAATTTCTACAAAATAGACATGCTTGTCTTATAAACAGGTACACTGTAGTTTTGGAGCCACCTGGTGGTTAATAGTGCAGATTCATCTTTACGCGCCTCAGCAGAGGAAAATACTCAGAGCTGGAGGTGGAGACATGTGCACAACTAATGTTTCTGTGTTTAATGTTTTAACGCTCTGTGAGACTGTGAGCGGCATGTATTTTTACTGTGAGGATTACTAGCATGTATACTGAAAGTTACAGACGTTTCTGTGCAGAAATAGTCACTTTATCAGCGAGTAATTAACGTGTGCTGCCAATGCTAATTATCTAGCCATGCACTTGCTAGCTTGCTGCGGGTGCAATATTTTGTTGTTATTACTTCGCTTATCAAGGACCCAAAGTCGCTTACAAAGAGAGGTACACAAAGAGAGTGTAATGACAATGCTTTGCAAACGGCCTGAACAAGAACAGCTGTTGTACATCACAGACCTGATGGTGCAGGACTTGATCCACATGGATCCACTTGCTGTTCCTCTGGTTGTTCCTCTCTCTGTCCCTGTATGTTTTCTTCCTCCTCACCCTCTGGAGTGTTCCTCTCTGTGTCAGTGCCCTCACTTTCATCACCTGCCTTCTCTCCAACCTCCACCAGCTCCTCAGCTCTCTCAGTACCTTGATATGTTTCTCTGGCACAGCGGTGGCCAGGGACAATTTCACAGAGTCACTGACCCCTGTAGGCCCCCGTGTAGAGCCGCCACTGGCTGTCACACATGGACGTCTTCTTTCTTTACCTTTTCCTTCACTTGCGCTGCAGTTTGTAGCGTTACTGACCAAACACTCTCATTTATTACTTATTCCAATTAGAAAATCACACCTTTAAGCATCAGCAGCTTCAATTCTGCTAAATTCAATATATTTTGTCGACGGTCTGTGATTTGTTTTGCTTTTTACAAACTTTAATCCTCCATCTGCTCAGTGATGCATTAAAACTTACAAACTAATTCTTAGAAATGATAATAATAAATAAACCTGCAACATTCACTATCTGTTGAGCAGGAGGTTAAAGAAGAAGAGTTGAGTGATGTTCAGCTTCATCACTGATGAATCTGACAAACGTTGTACTGCAGCGCCCTCTGCAGGTGGAAGCAGTCACCGCCTCAGATATCTGATTTCCACCTTTATTATATTTCTACATCTGTCTTCTGTTTCAGCCAGTGTTGTAGATAGAACTCTGAGTCAGACTCCAGTAAAAGTCAAAGATGTGGTGTTGAAATATTAGTTTGGTAAAAGTGAAAGTCACAAACATGAAGAGTACTCGAGTAAAAGTCTTTATTACAGTTGGTATTAAAAGTAACTGATCCATATATTTACATGTTTGTATGAACCGTTCACTCTGAGTCAGCTGATCATCACAATAACTGTTTGGATTGTTGATAGAATACATTAATTTCAGAATGATCAACTTTGGCTCTGATGCAGAATGTAATCTGCAAAGTAACTAGTAACTAATGTAATCACATGTCATCAGTGGAGACAGAGAACAAGAATCATTTGTTTGTGTAACTGAGCTGATTACAAAACACTTCCACAGTATTTGACTACATGATCATCATGTCTCAGTGTTTCTAGCCTGGAGAGTAACTAAGTACATGTACTCAGGTGCTGTACTGGTACAAATTCAAGGAGCTTAACTTGAGTGTCTCCATTTTCTGCAGCTGTGTACTTCTACTCCACTACATCTCAGAGGGGAACGTTGTACTTTTTACTCCACTACATCAGTCTGGCAGTTTAGATTACTAGTTACTTTTCAGATTACATTCCCGTCCTGTTTCTCCAGGTGTGTTAATGTTGAATGTTTGTGATAAACTGACAGTGTTGTAAAAAAGTACCCAGAAGTCAAACTGGAGTAAAAGTAAAGTATCTGATATTAAATGTACTTGAGTAACAAAAATACAAGTGAAAGAAAATGATGCATAAATGTACATGTATGTTTCTAATGTGTGTATGCTGCGGGTCGACTGATTATCAGAGCTGATGTTCAACTTTTTATTGATTGTTGGATTCAGGATGATAATAAAATAAAGTGAACAAAGTGTGTGTGTCACTGAACCTGACTGAGAGCATGAAGCACAATATTAAACACACAAACACACATGTGGCCCCTGTGGAGGACAACAAGAAGACAACACGTCCAGTATCAGACTGCGCTCCAGCAGCCGTGGGTCATTTACGGTAATCGTACTGAACCGGCTCTGACTGGGTCAGACTGCAGTCTCACATCAGAACCATGAAACATGGAACGAGACTTTTACAGCAAGCAATTCTGAAGCCAGAATATTGTGTTCCGCTCCGCTCTCTCCTTCTTGGTCCCTTCTCTGTTTCCTGTCTATCCTGGTCAGAGGTCAAAGGTAACACACAAACACACACACACACACACACATACAGCAGTGGGTGGAGAGAGGAGGAGGAGCTAAGATCATGTGATCCAGTGGAAGTGAAAGTGTTCAGTCAGTTGTCTGAAGTTTGAGGCGACAGACGAGGGAGGAATCTGAAGCTGATGCAGGGTGAGTCTTCATCTAACCTTTTTATTTCACTGCCAAAGTCTGTGAGGGAATTTCCTCCCTGTGGACTGGAGAGGAAAGAACTGCTAACATGAACTCAACACTTTGATTCATAAGTGGACACAAAGTTGTGATTGGCTGAATAAAACACATTAAATGTAACGCAAGAACACAGACACAGATTTAAAGAGAGCTGACCAAGTGGAGATCTGCCTCCATATATTATACTGTACACTGCTGCTGTGTGTGTGTGTGTGTGTGTGTGTGTGTGTGTGTGTGTGTGTGTGTGTGTGTGTGTGTGTGTGAGTGAAGGAAGGGCTGGAGATTGTTATTTCCCGTTTCTCTGTGTTAGCCAGTGCTTGCATAGAGACTTAAGCCCAGAAAATGAGTCATCGTGTGGAGGAAGCAGAGGACAAAGTGGAGTCTGCAGTGTCCAGCTGTCTGTCTCTGAAGAGTGACCGGTCCAAAAATAAACCTCCAGTCTTCAGAACTGAACCAGAACCCTCAGACACACAGTAAGAGAACTGATACTAACTAATTTATCTGACTAATTTTCAGTCTTTTCTGATTCTACTGGTTGCAGGGACGTGCACATGATCATAGAGGGTCAGGGGCTCAAAGTCAGAAAAGGGCAGTACGTGTTTTTTTCTGACCTTAATAACACAATATATAGATTAATTAATGTAAAATACACAAAGTAATTATAGAAAGCTAGTTACTTAGCTGTGTATCCTGTGTAGCTGTGAGTGATATGCAATTGCCATTTCATTTGTGTCAACAAATTATTTTGAACATGAGTTTATTCACATTATCATGATACTGAGAATTGTTTGGAAGACAGCTGCAATTCTTAAAAAGCAATGAAACACTGGTTTATCATTAGGCTATTTATTGGAGGTCAAGTGCAAAGTAGAAATACAGGCTACACATCTAAACATGTGACAAAACCAAGAAATGACTACTGTGACTGTTAATAGATCAACAATGTTTACAACAGCAAAGTCACAGTAAACTTAATATCTGGAGGAAGTCTGAGATTTGTGGCAGATAAACAGCCGACACAGACAGCTGTCAGATTATTCTTAACTGATGCGGCTTTTCAATCCCTTAAAGCCGCTTGAGAGGTATAGAATAGGTCCTGTATATTTGCATGACGCGCTGCTGCCGATACAGAGAAGCACGCTGAGTCCAGGTACGTTTTCACAGGTATTTAATAAACAAAAAGAGCTACAGCGGCCTTCCGATTACTCGCGCACATTGGATGGAAAATGTGTACACTGTTTGCGTATGTGTATTCAGACAATCAGACTTGAACAAAGGCGGTCAACTAAAATTACGGCTACCTAACCCACCTCTCTCCTCTCCAGGTGCAGGTGAATCAGCCCTTAATGTAACTTACTTCCGGTGACCATGTGACCCAAAACCCACATATCACCGTGGCAACCAGACCAAACAAATCGAAACCCACATAATCCTCGGCAAAGCAATGTGTGGCTCCTACAACACCAGCCCCTAATTATGAAGTTCATCTAAATATTTACTCACATACCAAGTAGGAGACATAAATGTATGAAAAGACTTTCAACAATAAAGCTCAATGATTAATGTCCATCAATAATCCACACTCAACTCTTATTTCTTCTTGAATCATATCAATCAAGTCAGACATATATTGAACCTGCTTCCACCTCCTATGTGCATAAATGTCTGATGGTTCAAACACTTCTGGTGGCAATATTGGTGAGGTCTTCAGCAGTAGCAGGTGGTTTGGTGTCAACGCTTCCAGGTCATTTGGATCCATGGAGGCTTTGGTGATTGTTCTGCTGTTTATTATAGCTTCAATCTCACAAAGCACTGTGTGAAGACCTTCCTCATCCAAGTTTTGTACTTTCAGGGATGAGTTCTACTCTTAACCTCAAAAGGTCCGAAGCAGTCATTTCCCACACAGGTGAAAGGTGGTTCATCTGGAACAATTCTTTCATGAGGCAAATCTGCCATCTGCTGATGAACTGGCAGAGCATTTAGACGGCGACAGGTGATACACCTGGCTAGCACTCTCCTGATGGCTGAAGCCACACCGCCTATCCAGTATCTCTCTCTCAGCTTAGACAGCATATGGTTACGACCACCATGTCCCACTTTCTGATGTACATGTCTAAGTAAGAGCTCAGAGATGTGGAGATCTTTCGCTAGGATTATAGGATGTTTCTCTTCCATAGGCATAGACAATCTACTGAGCCGACAACCAACTCTCAGGATTCCTTCTTGCAGCTGTGGACAGAGCTTATGGAGGTGACTGGACTTCTTAACAGGCTGCCCTTTCCCCAGACTGAATAGCTCTTCAGGAAATCTCTTTCCCTGGCAGAACTTGATGACAGCTTGCTCAGCCTGGTCCAGGGCTTTCACTGTTAGACTCCTGTGCACCGCTGTCCTCTTAAAATCCTTCATCTGCCTTTCCACGGAGGATGCCTGTTGTTCCTTACTGATGTCAGACTGCGCAAAGGTCAGATGTAACTGTCTTCTCTTCTTTACACAGGACATGAGCCAGCTTTTAATCCTCAAGAGCCATGCCACTGATTTCTTTAGACTTGTCCAGGAGGAAAAGTACTCAATCAGAAGAGTTACAGGTTCTTCCCTGATTCGGACAGCATTCACTGCAACTCTTTTGATCTCATGGTCATCAAGTGAAAGGTGATAGAGGTTTTCCTGCTCAACAGGCCAATCACTCTCGCGCTGCAAAAGAAAGTGAGGCCCTGACACCCATGTAGCATCCGTGATGAACACATCAACTTTCACACCTCTGGAGGCTATATCTGCTGGATTGCTGCTGGTGTCCACATACCTCCATTGAGCAGAACAGGAAACCTTGAGGATTTGTGAAACCCGGTTTGCTACAAAGACTTTGAACTGTGAAGTCTCGTTCCTGAGGTATTTCAGAACAGATGTGCTGTCCGTCCAGAACACAGAGTCCAAAAGATCCATCTGTAATTCCTTCCTCCACAGCATGTCCATGCGGCTGGCCATAGTTGCAGCGACAAGCTCCATCCTGGGGATTGTAACACATTTCAAAGGAGCTACTCGAGCCTTTCCTATCACAAATGCACTGTGTCCTTCAGAGTTCTTGGTTTTCAACAGTAGGTAAGTCACTGATCCATATCCGTGCTCGCTGGCATCACAGAAGTGATGTAATTGGGCTGAAGTAACTTAAACCTGGTGGCTTCATACATCTGCTAACCTTGAATCTGTCCAACCAGGGCATGTGAGCGGAGCGAGCGGGGAGCGGAGCATGTGAAATATAGTCGGAGTGAAATATAATCCAAAGGCCAGAGCGATGGTTCCGTTTCGCTCCAGTTCCGTTCCGATACCACTCTCCACGAGTCTGGGGCATGCACAAGTCCACACAGACTCACATGCACCTACAAGGAGGTCATTCGTTTAGAGATGGAGTTTGTAAAATATTTCGAAAAGCAAGCAGACAGGCCATATAGGTGCAACGTCAGGAGTTGCTCCCTCTTTTAAATTAGAGCGAGTATGGAGCAAATGAAATTTTAGGTGAGAGGAGAGAGAGCGGAGAGGGAGCGGTCTTTGAGCGGAGCTGTCTTGTATGACTTGGAGCGAAGGAGCGAACACCCACGTAAGCGGGGAGCGGAAATTCTCGCCACTTAGCTCCGCTCACATGCTCTGTGTCCAGCAGGTGCAGCTGCTGCAGCCATTCCAGCCATTCTTTGGAGACTGACTCAAGCACAGAGTCATCCCAGCCTATCCCTCTCCTGCACAGGTCTCTCAGAATCTTCTTTGCTGTTTAAACTACAGGGCTCAGCATTCCAAGGGGATCATAGATGGAGCTGACAGTCGAGAGAATTCCTCTTCTGGTAAGTGGTCTGTCCTTAAGTACAATCCTGAATTTAAAGAGGTCTGATTTAATGCTCCATTCCACACCCATGTCAGCCATGATCACAACTGGTTCCTTTCTAAATCGGGTCACCACTCCTATCAGAGAGCTGGTAAGATCAGGGCCCTGCATAAGTTGAGCATTCAGTGATGTTCCTTGATATCTTGCTCCACAGTCAAACACTACTCTGATCTTTCTTTTGGTGGGGTAGACTCCGTGGTGTGGTATGTACCACACTTTTCCATCGCCATGGTCCAGCTCCTCTTCTGGCACCTTCTCAGCATAGCCTTTAGCCAGAAGGTCACTTAAAAAGAGATTGTATTCAGTGTGAAAAGTTAGATCCTTCTGAAATCTTCTTTTCAAACAACACAAGCGCTGTTCAACAATTCTCTTATTATTTGGCATGCTGATGTCAATGTTCCTTACAGGTAATGCAATCTGGTAATGCCCATCCACCTGTTTTACTGAGCTGGTGACAAGCTCCAGGAACCTTTGATCCTCTTTTGACATCGCGGGTTGCTCATCAATGCTGCTTTCGGGGAAGTCATTCTTGAACTGTTGCTGCCAGAGGTCATCCAGGTTCATGACTGAAACTCTGTTAACAGTTATATGTGGGTGCTCCCAGTTAACAGTTTTTACATGGTTTCCTGTCAGTAGACCATTAACAGTCCAGCCCAGCAAGGTTCGGATAGCATATGGTCCGTCATTCACACTACACACCACCTCCAGTGGTTCCAGTGCTTTAGGAACATTGGTTCCTATAAGTAGCTCTATCCCGGCATCAATCTGAGGTAAGTGAATGTGTTTCAGATATGACCATTGTTTAATATCTCTTTCAGTAGGGAAATTTCCTTTGTGCACAGGCATGGACTCTTGTGTGTAAGCTCTTGGCAGCTCGAGGAAATCGTCCCCCTCCCATGCTGCAACCTCCAGTCCTGACACGATGTTACTGCTTACTACTTTCTCCCTGCCCATGGTTCGAAGGACCCTGTGAGGTGGAGCTTTTGCATTAAACTATCAGTGCAAAACACTGCAGTACTCCCCTGATCCAAGAAAGCGTAAGTGATGATGATTCTGGTTCCTTTGTTTGATTTAACCTGGACCGGAACAATTGGCAGTTTGCAGTCCTGGTCTCCAGCCCCTGCAAGACCACTTGACATCAGTGTGTTGTCGACATGCAGCTCTGGCCTCCTCTCCGTCTGCTCAGAATCATAAACGAGTACAGTGGGATGTTTAAGGATACACCTTGAGCAGGAAATCCTTTTCCGGCAATCTTTACTGATGTGTCCTGTACACAAGCAGGCAAAACAGATGGCATTTTCCTTTAAGAAGCCTATATTCCTCTCATGAGGTATCCTTCCCATCTGTACACATCTAATGTGTGCTCTCCTCCACAGCAGATGCATGATTTCCTTCCCGTTTGTTTAATTTCCTTTTCGTTCCTTGCAGACTGATGTTTGTTCTCCACAGGGCCTACAATGGGAGCAAAGCTGCTCCCTTTGTTTCCAGGACGAAGCTGTCGCTTGGGTTTGATTGTTCCTCTATTCAAACACCAGATCTGTCATGATTTTCACTTGCCTTTCAATGAAGTCAGCAATATCTGAGAACTTAGCTCTCAGGTTGTGTTGTTCCTGCAACTCACTCACGGTTTCTCCATTTGTCTCTGAGTTTGTAGGGAAGTTTTTTAATGATGCTCAACATGTTGGAAGGCACATCCATATCCCCAAGATACTGCACATCCTCCATGGCGCTAAAGCAGGCTCTGAGGAAGAGACTGTAGTCTTGCAGGACCTTTACATCCTCTGCTTTAATTGGGGGCCATGAGATGACTTTGTCCATGTAAGCAGAGGCGAGTGTTGCACGGTAAATCGATACTAGAAAGGTGCCGCGGTACCCAGTCAAACAATACTTTTTCACGTTTTATTAGTATCAGTACTTTATGAACTTTGTACGACAGCGGGGCAGCCTGTCTGTGTGCAGCTTCTCTCAGCTTCTCAAGCAAATTATTTTCATCATCAGAGCTGCACGAGGCAGTCGGGGGTAAAGCTAACTGTTTAACAGTCCGATGTGGTTCCACACATCTTCACACTGGTGACATGAACTTCACTATAACATGCGCTGGTGTTCACAAGTATGCTGATCAACAACACCACTTAATTATCTATTTTAAGTCAAACAGTACTAGTAATGTCATCATAGCATGTACATTTTATCAATAACTTATAATATATATTGTAATTTATATAATTATAAAATGGTCTGATTAGAGCACAGACCTCCACCAGGTCTGGGTCATTTGTGTTGTACTTTAGTGCACTAATGTAGTTTGCAGGCTAATAATCCAGCTTTATCAACATGATATGCAAATAGCAAATTTCCCCTTTGTGGGACGAGTAAGTATTGTCTTATTTTATGAATTGCCAGACTTACAGTTGATGTCATTTATGTTCATTATCTTATGCCAAATAAAATTGTAGTGAATGTGCTGTTTTTTCTACTTCTGGCTACTGTATCCAAGAAAACACTTGTCTTCTTGGATACAGATACAGAAGCTATAAAGCTCAGTGGCTTTTACAAAAATATATATATCATAAAAAGAAATAAATCATTCTAAGTTCCACATTCTGTCATCTAAAATGTATGCCATTACTTTTGATGATGTTTTAGCTTTCCGCCGTGGTATTGTTCAGTATTGGTATTGAGATATTTTAGGCAGGTATCGTACCAAAGTCATAATTTTGGTATCGTGACAACACTAGTCACTTGGGTTAATGTCGTCCTCAATTTGATTTGCTTCTCTCACTTCTCCAGAGTGCAAAGGAATTTCTGGTGAATCCTGTTGCTCCTGAGAGATGTTTTGTCCAAAGTCAACAATCCATTTTTGAATGTCCCTTTGAAATGTATTGCTATAATTCATGACGCTTGACAACCATTCCTTTTGTTTAATGAGTTCATCCACAGGGAGTAGAGGAACAGTTCATTATGTGCGGTTGTAGCTTTTTCACATAATGTGTTTAAATTCTCCAAACATTGTTTCACCTGAGACACATTTTCCCTTTGTTTCATGAGCTCTTTCATTCTTGGTATCAAGCTTTTAATTTTATCAACAGCATATTTGCGTTCCTTTTGCAATTTTTCAATTTTATTCACCAGAGCCTTTTCAGTGAGTTTCCTCTCCCTTTTTCCAGACTCCATGTCAAAGCACGAGACAGCGTCATTTGTTTGACTCATTTTAACCCCTTTTCATTCAGTTTTCAGTGAACCGCGGCATTTAAATCCATCCTCAAAGCACATTCCACACAGGGGCATCGCCAGGGATTTTGGGCCCCATGAAAAAAATTCTAGTTCGGCCCTTGTATAGGTTGCCCATGTCTCAAAGGGCCCCCCGTCAGTGCCGGGCCCTTGGAATCGTCCTAACCTTTCCCCCCCTGGCGGCGCCCCTGATTCCACATATCAGAGCAATTCATCTCAACACAGCAGCATCAGCATTCCTTATTGAATCATCATAAAGCTTCGCATAAATTAGCGACAAAGTGCAGACGTCATTCAGAGCACAGAGCAAACATAAAGCACAGACAATGCATATCCGACCAGCATTCCTTCATACAAATGTTCCAAACGGAGACACTTCAACAATGCAATCCAGATTCCTTCTCCACACACATACATGCGCAGGTAAAATGACCTGTCCTCCATGACAGATGTATGGCGTTGTGCCTTGTCTTACTTTTGCTTGGCACCGCTGCACTTACTGGACGTCTCGCTGATTCCTTTGCGCTGCGAGCGATCGCTTTCGTTGATGCCCCCCTTTTTTTTTTGTTGACAAATGATGCGGCTTTTCAATCCCTTAAAGTCGCTTGAGAGGTATAGAATAGGTCCTGTATATTTGTATGACGTGCTGCTGCCGATACAGAGAAGCACGCTGAGTCCAGGTACGTTTTCACAGGTATTTAATAAACAAAAAGAGCTACAGCGGCCTTCCGATTACTCGCACACATTGGATGGAAAACGTGTACACTGTTTGCGTATGTGTATTCAGACGATCAGATTTGAACAAAGGCGGTCAACTAAAATTACGGCTACCTAACCCACCTCTCTCCTCTCCAGGTGCAGGTGAATCAGCCCTTAATGTAACCTACGACCGGTGGCCATGTGACCCAAAACCCACATATCACCGTGGCAACCAGACCAAACAAATCGAAACCCACATAATCCTCGGCAAAGCAATGTGTGGCTCCTACAACAACTCTCATTAACAAGCAGTTAGCTTAACAAGGACAAATAGACACTCTTCTGAAATATGACTCATATTTAAGCACGTTGAATAAGTGGAAGGTGACTTGTTAGCCCCCATGTTCATGGATTTATAACTTACAAAGGTTCAAGTCCTCCACTGTCAAGTCTCATCTATGTGCGTGGTGGAGTTCTGATGAGGCAGCGGCTTCTCTCTCGCTCTCTCTTTGTCTTCAAAATAAGAGCTTTAGCGAGAGGCTTTTAATTTGAAAGTAGCGACCGTTTCTTAGAGAGAGACAGAGCGGAGCTGCAGCGGACAGAGAAGCGGCTTTACAGGCTCAACACACTCACAACCAGTGGCGTGCGCAGACTTGTTGAAGGGCAGGGGCGAAAAGAAGGGCACTTTAGCGTGCGTTTTGGCTCCCAAGAGGGCACTTTAGTGTGTGTTTTAGCTCCCAAGAGCCAAGAGGACACTTTAGCGTGTGTTTTGGCTCCCAAGAGCCAAGAGGACACTTTAGCGTGTGTTTTGGCTCCCAAGAGGGCAGTTTATCATGTTTTAACCAGCCAAGGGGGCAGTTTGGCATGCTTTTTTGGCTCTCAGGAGGGCACTTTAGCACGCGTTTTCAACAATCTGGCCACAAGGGGGGGCGACTGCCCCCCCAGCCACCCCTTGTGCACATCACTGCTCACAACACCATGTTACATACGAAATGCTTACGGTAGATAACAGTGGTGTTTTTATAACGCCTTTTTTTGACATCCCTTTGCACAAAAGGAATTGATTTATTCATTTAAAAAACATACAAAAAGGGCACTTTTTCATAGGAGGTAAAAAGGGGAGGGGCTCAAGCACACCTTGGGCCTTATGTGTGCACGTGCCTCAGTGGTTGATTGTGTGTTTTATGTGAAATTATTTACAAAGATGTATTTGCTGCCAAAATCTAACAAACTGTCTGTGAAAGTAAAATAATTTGTCTCATCTTCCTCTTCTGACCTGTGACAGCTGTCAGTCACCTTCTAATGTTATCAGTAATCTAATCTAAAGGACTAATACAAATTTTAAACACCTAATAATCGACTGTTACAGGAGTTTGTGTTTTTAGAGCTTCCTACATTTAAAGGGTTCTAGTGAGATTAATAAAAAACAAGTTTGTGTTTGCAGAGTTCAGTCCAACAGACAGAGAGCAGAGTCTGCAGTGTCCAGCTGTCTGTCTCTGAAGAGTGACCGGTCCAAACGTGAACCTCTACAGTTCAGAACTGAACCAGAACCCTCAGACACACAGTAAGAGAGCTGATACTAACTTATTTATCTGACTAATTTTCAGTCTTTTTTGATTTTGTCATGTTTGTCCTCAAAATAATTAGTTTTCACGATTCGATTATCAATCTGTTTTTCTCTTTCAGCACGATGTCTGCCTTTTTTAGACTAGTCTAGTTCAGGATCATTGGTTTTATGTCCTGATGACTCATTGAATCATTAATTCTTGTTTCCAAAGATGGTCTACATGGTGTCATGAGTGATATAATCTCCATTGTTTGTTTGCAGTGCACCACACTAAGGCCTTATTGTCAAATTAAAATAATTTATTAACAATATAAATGTGACAGTAACTTGTTTCACCAGACAATTAGAAACTAACTGTAAACAAAAGATGTCACAGAGAAACCTTGGTGTTAGCACGGAGATGGTGGTGTGGAGGTGTGTCACTCCATGGTCCATGTGTGTGACGTGTTGAGAACCCCTGCTGACCAGTTTGCTGAATGGCAAAGCTTCTATGTTGTTATGCTGCTAACATACTGGACCTACTAGAGACTGTTTGTCCTCATCAACAGATTAAAAATAACAGCAGAGTCATCACATGCTGTGTGTCGTAGACTGCTGCTCAGATAGAAATATAAATTATAGAAACAGACATTTTCATTACAGATTGAATGCTGAATAAACAGAAAAATAATGACCTCTTATGGATCCTTGTGACCATCTGAGCTTCGACACAGTGTCGGCTAAATCTGGATACCTTTCAACAACAGAGAACGAATCATTAGCTCTCTATAAAAGCAAGGAATCTCTGTCTGTCT
The DNA here is from genome assembly GCA_903131615.1 of Diplodus sargus. Taxonomy (NCBI): domain Eukaryota; kingdom Metazoa; phylum Chordata; class Actinopteri; order Spariformes; family Sparidae; genus Diplodus; species Diplodus sargus. Next base: position 318,703 of record CAEMYA010000493.1, read on the forward strand.
GTGTGTGTGTGTGTATGTATGTATGTATGTATGTATGTATGTGTGTGTGTGAAATATCTCTGCGGATCAGGATCAGACTGACCTGAGAGTTTCAACATGGCTGCTGCGTGGTTCAAGGGTGTGCCATGCGGATTTTTTTGGATTACAATGATACCGTTAATGAATTATTTCATAAATGCTTTATACACTGTGGAGCATAGTCTATCGGAGCCCCCACAGTGACATGCGCATTAGAGCCAGTCACTGCAGAGCTCAGGACTACGACACATTAAGAAACAAGCGGATGTATACCTGCGGCAGCGCGAGCTGCACCGGGAGTTAAACGGCGATTCGGTCCCGTTCTGTTCTGTGCATCTAAACTGACTGTTGTGGATTATTGAGACTAAACAAGACCGGGCCGGTCTGTTCGGGTCTGAGGAGATGCGGAGACGCGCGGACAACAAAGTGGAATCAGAATCTGTGGATGTTCGTGTGTAGCTAGCTGCTAGCCGCTAACCAACCTACACGGCTCAACTCCCGAGTCGATGGACCGGACGCACCGACCTGTCCAAACCCGGACTTAGGGTAAATAATGTCCGCCACGCTTTTTCGTGAAAATTGCCGTCACGTTTGCTTTGTGTGTGGTGCAGAAGAAACGGTAAAAATGGGCTTTTGTCACGAAAGTGTTCAAGCAGCAAGTTTGGTTGTAGAGCAACAGGAAGTTGTGGGAGGGACGTCGGCGAATGATTGACAGGCAACGGCGGCCGGTGTACAGACAGCGATATTGACATTTAGCGTGCTTGGAGTGTATAGTAGTGTGTTATGTAGTGTTTGGTGTCGTGTGTTTAGTGTGTAGTGGAGTCGGTTTTTTGTTTAATGAGTCAAAACAGAAGAAGCTGAATGTGCAGCAGGCAGTGCAGCTCTTCATTCAGCTGGAAGGAGCTCAGGCAGACCTGAGCATTGCCTGCATTTAAATGTAAATAGTTAAACAGAACTTGCACATATTCAGCAAACAACAATTTATATTTGCATTATAAGTAATAAAAAATGGTTTGTTAAACATATTTGTGGTTTTCACAGTAAAAAATAACTTTTTCTACTCAGATTTTATGTTTTTTTTGTGATTATAGGTCTATTATGTTAATACAATATGTCAAAATGAAGGACCCTGACTGACATGTACATATGGGAACAAACCTAAATATCCCCGACGTTCCACCTTCAAACAGCCTCATTTGGCCATCAGTGAAAGTGCTTCTTAACCTCTCACTTTTCTATAGGAACACATATTTCCTAACGGGTACTGCACTAGTAGTTATAAAGACGTGTCTTCACAGAGAGAGGAAGAGGAGGCATGTTTCTGTGGAGGAGCAGCCGTCCTGCTGTTCTTTGTGTCACGACGTCCTGAAGGATCCAGTCTCTACCAGCTGTGGACACTGGTTCTGCAGACAGTGCATCACCTCATACTGGGACCAGTCTGCTTCGTCAGAACACTCCTCCTGTCCCAAGTGTGGAGAAAGATCCAGAACAGGAGCTGGACTGCAGACAGTCAGTCAGACTAAGACTGTACTAAGTAAGACTGAACATCTGTCTGCTGATGTCATCATGTCTGAAAACAGGAACTGTTTATTTATTAAAGGGACAATTGTTGTGTTCTGTAGAGCATTTAATATTATCATGAATATCATTCATTCAAAAACATTTTTATTTAATCAAGATTCTTGCTCTCAATTTAATCCCAGAATATGTTCTTCTCTTTCAGCTGATAGTGTTCTGCAGAAGGCTTTAGATGAACATAAGATCAGTCTGAGAAGGAGATGTGAACGTGTGACTGGAGGAAGTGATGTTACGGGAAGTGATGGAACAGGAAGTGATAAAACAGGAAGTGGAACCCTCCTCAACAGGATCTACACTGAGCTCTACATCACAGAGGGACAGAGTGAAGAGGTTAATACCCAACATGAGGTGAGACAGCTAGAGACAGCTTCCAAGATGGAGACCCTCCATGACACTCCAATCAGGTGCTGCGACATCTTTAAAGCCTCACCTGACCAACAGAGACGCATCAGAGTGGTTCTGACCAACGGCGTCGCTGGAGTTGGAAAAACCTTCTCGGTGCAGAAGTTCACTCTGGACTGGGCAGAGGGCTCCGAAAACCAAGATGTCAGTCTGCTGGTTCTGCTTCCGTTCAGGGAGCTGAACCTGATCAGAGATGAGCAGTACAGTCTTCTCAGGCTGCTCCATGTTTTCCATCCAACATTACAGAAGGTGACAGCAGAGAAGCTCGCTGTCTGTAAACTTCTCTTCATCTTTGACGGCCTGGATGAAAGCAGACTTTCACTGGATTTCAACAACCATGAGGTCGTTTCTGATGTCACACAGGAGTCATCAGTCAGTGTGCTGCTGACGACCCTCATCCAGGGGAAGCTGCTTCCCTCGGCTCTCGTCTGGATCACTTCCAGACCTGCAGCAGCCAATCAGATCCCTCCTTCATGTGTGGACAGGGTAACAGAAGTACGAGGCTTCACTGACGTCCAGAAGGAGGAGTACTTCAGGAGGAGGTTCAGTGATGAAGATCTGTCCAGCAGAATCATCTCACACATCAAGACCTCCAGGAGCCTCCACATCATGTGTCGGATCCCAGTCTTCTGCTGGATCACTGCTACAGTTCTGGACCACATGTTGACTACAGACCAGAGAGGAGAGCTGCCCAAGACCCTGACTGACATGTACTCACACTTCCTGCTGGTTCAAACAAAGAGGAAGAAGCAGAAGTACGATGAGGGACGTGAGACGAGTCCACAGGAGCTGACGGAGGCTGACAGGGAGGTTCTTCTGAAGCTGGGGAGGCTGGCGTTTGAACATCTGGAGACAGGAAACATCATGTTCTACCAAGAAGACCTGGAGCGCTGTGGTCTGAATGTCACAGAGGCCTCGGTGTACTCAGGAGTTTGTACAGAGATCTTCAGAAGAGAGAGTGTGATCTTCCAGAAAACAGTCTACTGCTTTGTTCATCTGAGCGTTCAGGAGTTTCTGGCTGCAGTCTACATGTTCCACTGTTACACCAACAGGAACAAAGAGGTTATTAAGGCTTTCCTAAAAGACTCAAAATCAAAGTCTGTTTTTAAAAAGATTTCCACGTTTTTTGGTAGGAGCACTGGTGGCCATGAGACCAGTTACCCATCCCTGGATTACTTCCTGAAGAAAGCCATGGAGAAATCCCTTCAAAGTAAAAATGGCCACCTGGACCTGTTTGTTCGCTTCCTTCATGGCCTCTCTCTGGAGTCCAACCAGAGTCTCTTAGGAGGTCTGCTGGGTCAGACAGACAACAGTCCAGAACTCATTCAGAGAGCCATCAACAACCTGAAGGAGATGAACAGGGATGATGTCTCTCCTGACAGAAGCATCAACATCTTTCACTGTCTGATGGAGATGAACGACCACTCAGTCCATCAGGAGATCCAAGAGTTCCTGAAGTCAAAGAACAGATCAGAGAAGGAACTCTCTGTGATCCACTGCTCAGCTCTGGCCTACATGCTGCAGATGTCAGAGGAGGTTCTGGATGAGTTGAACCTGCAGAAGTACAACACATCAAAGGAGGGACGACTGAGACTGATTCCAGCTGTGAGGAACTGCAGGAAGGCTGAGTAAGTCCAGATGTGATTATGAAGACTGTAAAACAACACCAGTGTTAGAGTAGAGATCCTCCCTCAAGACACATGTACGATATAAAACCTCCACATTGGAAAAGTTTTCCTTAAATTAGTATTTAACCTGTTTCTTTAGCAAACAATTATACATGTGTTAATTTAGAAATGTCTATAAAAATCATTGTTGTGTTTCTATCTATGAAACTAGTGAACACTAGTAACTTCTGTCATCTTCTCACTGTCTTTCTTTGGGTGATGGAGGCTTCAGAAATGTCTCCACAGTCCAGATTTCAATCCACATTTTGTGCACTGTTTCTTTTTTTAATGCGTCTTTAACGGTTCAGTTCAGTGGAGGATTTTATCATCACCGAGCTCAGAGAAGAAGTGAAGCTGTTACACACCTGAACTCCACTTTACACAAACTGTCACTGATACAATTATAATTACAGCTCAGTATCAGCAAGGACTTGATTCAATACGTGTCACGATACATTGTGATACGATGCATATTGTGATAAATTGCACTTCACCACATAGTTAGTGAAAATGTAAAACCAGATGTGAACTACAAGTTCCTGTGTACAGTCACACTGGCCTCATTCACACGGCCCTGTCAGTGCAGGAATCATGCAGCGATTCTCTGCATCACCGTCTGTGTGACGGTTTCACTGCAGCTCTGATCCGCCTCCGGAGGTAGAATCAGAACCACAGAGGCGAGCCGGGTTTGGATCAGGGCAACTTATATGAGGAAAGAAATGCTGCAGTTAAACGTGGAAAAGCTTCAGTTATCCTGTCTGTCCTTCTGACTCTGATCACATTTCTGCCTGAAAATGAATTTTGGTGGTTATGTGACGCGATTCAGAGCAAAAAACATGAAACTAAAGTGCATTAAGTTCTTTTGTGTCACTGAACTTATTTAGATGTCTTCATGAATTGCACAAGTATTCTGACTGTGTCCCTAAACACACAGTAAACATCTTCAGAAAATAAAGTGCTAGTATTAATTTCTTGTGTACCTGTATGAATAGTGTCCTGCGACACCTACAGGAGGTTGTCGGCTTTCACAGCCCGTTTAAAACAAGAATCATTATTTTCAAAATACAGATTGTTGGAGCTGGAAATCGATGAAGTATATTACCATTAAATATTGCAATATTGACATTTTAGCACAGCCCTAATTACATTATTGTATTCATTTAGCGCTGATTACACAATTAATGCAATAAAATAATAAAAAATAAACATTAAATGAATTTACTGGTAGATGAAAAGCAGAGTGACATCAAAGTTGTGTTAAACACATGCAAGCACATAACTGAGATAAAAATATACAAGTGCAGTTACAACTAGTGATTTTACAATTAATCAACATCTTATTAAACAGCATCTTGTTTATTAGAGTATGACACTTTACATTACAACTGTTTGATGGACACTTTTGTCTAAAGCCTCAGATTTCTGTTCATCATGTTGCTGGTTTGGGTTTGACATGTGGACAGGAGGTGCTCAGTTTTAAACCACAGACCTGCTGATCTGTGACTGACCAGCTCAGACTCAACAACTGACCAGTTGATCACAGCCACTCATGTTCATTTGCTTTGTGATTAAACATTCAGCGTCTATTTTTATGATGAAGAATTTTATAGTTTAAGGTTTTTCTCTGTCATCACAGATTTTATCGTTGTGGACTCTCAGAGATTCACTGTGAAGTCATGGCCTCAGCTCTGAGGTCCAACCCCTCCCATCTGAGAGATCTGGACGTGAGTTACAACAAGCTGAAGGATTCAGGAGTGAAGCTGCTGTGTTCTGGACTGAAGAGTCCAAACTGTAAACTGGAGACTCTGAGGTCAGTTCATGTCTTTTTATCTTATACACTGTATATCTACCTGATTTAAATCTCTCACAGAAGTTTTTAATTTCCTTAATATCTAAATTCTTGGGACACATCTACGTATGAAAAGTTATACATAACCTTCAGGACACAGTGTAAATTCTACATTTATACATAAAGCAAGTCTCTGTCACACACACACACGGAGGATACAAACACACTCTTACAATTACAAGTGCACACAGAGACTGTAAAGCTTATTTCCTAATGCAGCTGTTTGAAGCATCATATCTGATCTGTCACCAACAATTAATGAGGCCTACATTCAGACAGGATGTCACTTTGTGAACAGGAGCATAAATTATACACTATCTGTACAGTAAGGTAAGATTAAGAGATGGAGCATCTTTCTTTACTGAGTAAAGTTTAGAACATGATTTAGGATGAAGCTCAGAGTCAGTCAGCTGATGATGATGGAGTTAATGATGATGATGAAAGTCTGAATGTGTGAGCAGAGAGTGAGTGCTGGAACAGCTGTTTGTAAAGTGATGCATTTACTTAAATACTGTATTCAGGGCTTAAAGTATTCTGGCACCGTGCCGTCTGCCAATGATATTGTTAGAAAGGCCGCTAATGCGCGCATGCGCCAATTAGTCATTCCTGCATGCGGGCGAAGTGACATGCAGCAGCGGAGTTAGAGAAGACTGTGTGATAACGTTACGTGTGCGTCATTGTCCCTAAAGTGCGTTATATTCTTCAATCCTGCATGTTCCTTGTTTGTAACGTAACATAAGTTCATACTTGTCAGACAGATATGTTAAAGCTTCATTGAAACGTGTTTAAAGACGTAACGGAGATTAGGCCTAAATTCTTTACTTTCACTTTGCATATTTTGTATTTACTCCGTCTGTATCCTTTAAATATTACTAAGTTTACATCTATATTGTATAAGTTTGTGGACAGTTTGTTTCAGGAAGCCATTAGCCTTCTGGAGGCCAAGACAACCAGAGTAGAGGTGAATGGAGTCCTTCGTTACGCCACACCCCTGTTGCGCAGAAAGGACTTTCCCTGTTTCCAGGCCCCCAAGGAAGCCGTCTTGCCTAGCCTCCGGAGCATGGAAAGACGTCTTGCAAAGGACCCTGACAAGGCAGCCTCATACAATGCAGAGGTCAAGAAGCTGGTCATTGCCAATGCTGTGGCTAAACTGCCCTCTGAGACCACGCCCACTGGAGAGAGTTGGTACATTCCCCACTTCATGACCAACCACAATGGTAAAGATCGAATAGTATTCAACTGCTCCTTCAGATACAAAGGTCTCAACATCAACGAGTGTTTGCTACCTGGTCCAGCTTTGAACCCTTCCCTCCTGGGTGTTCTCCTTCGCTTCAGGGAGCACAGCGTGGCCATCAGTGGAGACATACGTGGTATGTTTCACCAGATACTGCTCTTGCCCGAAGACAAACCACTACTACGCTTTCTCTGGCGCGACATGAGGATAGAGGACCCCCCTGAGATTTACGAGTGGCAGGTGCTCCCTTTTGGGACTACTTGTAGTCCTTGTTGTGCATCCTTTGCTCTGCAGAGACATGTCTCGTTGCACAGCACACCAGAGGAAGATGTGAGATTCTCTGTGGAGAAGTGCTTTTATGTAGACAATTGTCTCCAGAGCTTCACTTGTATCCAGGAAGCATGCCATCTGCTCAACAAGTTAAGAGAAATTTTAGCATCTGGAGGATTTGACATTAGGCAGTGGGCCAGCAACGAGCCAGACGTTGTAAGTCGCCTCCCACCAGATGCCAGATCTGCCAAACTGGAATTGTGGCTCTCACAAGACAAAGCTGAAGCAAAAGAATCCACTTTGGGCCTGAGTTGGTTTTGTGACACTGACACCTTAGGATTCAAACACAGACCTGTGTCATACAGCGCTCCTACAATGAGGAACATCTACCGGGTGCTGGCCACGCAATATGATCCTCTTGGAGTCCTCCTGCCCTTTACCACCAGGGCAAAGGTGATCGTCCAACAGCTTTGGGATAAGCACCGAGACTGGGACGACCCCATGCTACCCGAATACCTCCTACAAGCCTGGATGGAATGGGAATCCGAACTCAAGTACTTACCTGAAGTGGTGTTACCTAGGTGCTACGTACCATCTGCAATAGACCATGCTCAGGTGACTCATAACATCCATGTTTTCGCAGATGCCTCTGAGAAAGCATATGGGTCTGTAGCTTACCTTCAGTCCATAGACCCAGATGGCAATGTATATCTAGCCTTTCTCCTGGCAAGATCGCGTGTGGCCCCAAGGAAGCAACACTCAATGCCAAGGTTGGAGCTCTGTGCGGCTCTAACAGGGGCCCAGCTGGCAAAACTCCTCCGGAATGAACTCACTCTGCCAATCCAAGAAGTCACCCACTGGACAGACTCCACAACAGTCCTCCATTGGCTGCGCTCTGAGTCCTGCCACTTCAAGGTATTTGTGGGTACTAGAGTGGCAGAGATTCAAGAGCTAACCAACTTGGAATCCTGGAGGTATGTAGACTCTGCCAGTAATCCTGCAGATGATCTCACCAGAGGAAAGAACCTGAAGGAGCTGATTGGACCGAACCGGTGGATCCACGGACCACAATTTCTACTGCAACCTCACAGTGAATGGCCTTCCCACCCCTCAGAGCCACCTGTTGACGATCACACAGAGATTAGGAAAACTGCCGTCTGTGGACTAACCATCACATCACCGCCTGTGACAGATGAGGTCAAGTGCACCAGCTGGCAAGAATTGCTACAAGTAGTAGCGGAGGACCTGCATGGGGCGGCAAGTCTGAATGGCTATCCTCCTGCCAACACATTTCAAGAAGCAGAGCTTCTAGCGCTGAGGAGGGTCCAGATAGATTGCTTTCCTGAAGACTATCAGATCCTGAAATCAGGTAAACTAGTGCCTTCTAGCAGTAGATTGCTCTGCCTTTCTCCTGAGTTTGACAGTACCACCCAGCTCATCCGTGTTGGAGGACGGTTGAGACAACTTGAGCATCTCGATGCAGACACAATTCACCCTATAGTCCTGGACCCCAGCCATGAGACCACCCGTCTACTCATAAAGGATTATGATGCCCGGCTATGTCATCCAGGACCAGAGCGAGTGTTTGCCGAACTCCGCCGAAAATTCTGGATCCTTAGAGGAAGAGAGGCAGTACGCAGGCACCAGCGGACATGCCTAGATTGTCGTAAGTGGAGATCTAAGCCAGCCTGTCAAAAAATGATGGACCTTCCACCACCCCGTCTCAGGCTGTTCAAACCGGCCTTTTATTCAGCTGGAATGGATTGCTTCGGCCCTCTCCTGATCAAGGTGGGGCGCCGGAATGAGAAGAGGTGGGGCCTGCTATTCAAATGCCTAACTACTAGAGCCGTGCATCTAGAGATCCTGACATCCATTGACAGTGATGCCTTCCTCATGGCTCTTAGAAGGTTCATTGCCCGACGTGGCCAGCCTGCGGAATTGTATTCTGATCAAGGCACGAATTTCCGTGGAGGAGAGACAGAACTCAGAGAGGCCTACAGTCAACTAAATCCCGACCTACAACAACTCCTGGCCAAGCAGCAGATTAATTTCCATTACAACCCCCCGGCTGCTCCCCATTTTGGTGGAGTATGGGAGCGAGAAATCCGCTCAGTTAAGGCAGCCCTTTACTCCACCCTGGGCTCAGAGACAGTCACAGAACAAGTCCTCAGGACTGTCCTCACCGAGATTGAAGCCATATTGAACTCCAAGCCCCTCGGATATGTTTCAGCAGACCTAGCAGATCCAGATCCGGTGACCCCCAATTGCCTTCTGTTGGGACGGCCAGATGGCTCCTTACCCCCAGTTGTTTATCCCGAATCTGAGCTGCTGAGCAAGAGGAGATGGAGACATTCCCAGGTGTTGGCTGAGAGGTTTTGGTCCGCGTTTATCAAACATTACCTGCTTGGACTACAGACCAGAGGGAAATGGCAGAATCCTTCTCCAGATGTCCAAGTCGGCATGGTGGTGTTGCTGATTTACCCCCAGCTACCACGATCAATGTGGCAGATGGGCAAGGTGACCAAATTCTTTCCTGGCACTGATGGACGGGTGAGGACTGCTGAGGTGCAAATAAAGGACCGTGTCTATACTAGACCCATCACCCGCTTGATAGTGCTGCCAAAGATCCAAGATCCAGAGGACGACCCTGATGACCCTGACTGACTCTAGAGCGGCCTTTATATGGGTCAAATTTGGACCCAAATTTGGGGGCGGCATTGTCAGAAAGGCCGCTAATGCGCGCATGCGCCAATTAGTCGTTCCTGCATGCGGGCGAAGTGACATGCAGCAGCGGAGTTAGAGAAGACTGTGTGATAACGTTACGTGTGCGTCATTGTCCCTAAAGTGAGTTATATTCTTCAATCCTGCATGTTCCTTGTTTGTAACGTAACATAAGTTCATACTTGTCAGACAGATATGTTAAAGCTTCATTGAAACGTGTTTAAAGACGTAACGGAGATTAGGCCTAAATTCTTTACTTTCACTTTGCATGTTTTGTATTTACTCCGTCTGTATCCTTTAAATATTACTAAGTTTACATCTATATTGTATAAGTTTGTGGACAGTTTGTTTGGCTAGAGCAATTAATCCCTTTTGTCGAGTGTTTACATGTGTAATCACGTTCTAAGAATATACCAGAAAGTGTTCATATGCGGCCACTAGGTGGCGCCATTGCACTATTTTTCTACATAGAAAACCTAATTTAGTATTTGAGGTAAAGTTGCACTGTTATGAGCCCTGTTCACCTTATTATATTACTGCAAGTAATTTGGAATTTTGTGTAACTTTATTTGTGATATTAAGATGAATATTATTTGTTCTTTGTTTATTTAATTGCAGACCACACACACTCCTGCCAAATCACACGTTGATTCTAAGATTAACACTCCTGTACCAATGTGTGCTATGCTGTGCTGTGCTACAAGTATTCAGTAAAGAGTTGGATTGCATATTCCTTGAGTCCTGTGTTCTGACCGACACCCCAGGGAGACACCCATCCTAATTGCATCATTCTACAGTCCATTCACCTTATTGCTAAACAACCACAACCATTAAACAGATATGATGGGAACACAACTCTCCGTCTCTCAAACGAACATTATTAGCCAATCAGAAGTAAAATGGGGCAGGTCTTAGAAAAATGTGCTTCAACCGATTCTGCTGCATTGATACCATGCAGAGACGTCACAGAGGAGATTAGGATGGAGAGCAAGTTGATGAAGCCTGGGGAAGATGCGCTCCTAATTGATAACGGATTAACAAATAAATGATGCTGCGTGGATAGAAGAAATAGAGAAAGAGCCTTTTGGTAGCTGGTGCAAGAATTTCAGAACAGCAGCTTGCTCCTGCACTTTGTGCTCCAGAAAGCTGATGTATGCAACTAGCAGGAAAAAAAAAGTTATACCACATCACGAATCCGACCCGGATCATAGAGCAGCTGTTCGAGCTCTCCAACACACAACACGATTACCGGGAGCAAGAACCACAGCTGACGTACCAGTATCAATGACTGACCGGGTGTGGGAGACTTGAAAATACCGTAAAATACCAAATAACAGCCGGGCCGTTTATTTGTTTCAATCACTTAACAGACCAGGCAGCAATTTGGGACAGGTGTTTAATTCCTTCCTCTCAAAAATCCGGGATGAAAACGTCACAAACTTCTCCAGCTTCTCTGTGAATTCTCTGACATCCTTCTGGGCAATAGTTGTCTTCTGCAAGTGAAGTTGTTGCGGCGGAGGAAACGATTCAGCCAACCAACACTCGCTGCAAACTCCTCATCTCTGCTGTCACTTGTTATTAATCTGTGTTGACATGAACAGCTGTATGAATGTTGTGCTGACATGTGGATGATGTCTGTAGAAGGCTGATGATGATCCACAATAACGCAATGACAAAGTCTCTCTACTCATTTTAGAGAAAAGCCCATTGATGAGGACACAGTTATGTTGAGCTACACATTTAAAACCTGAACACATCTGTTGGATTATAAATTGATTTTATCTCCATCATTTTATTCTCTATTCAGATTGTGGAGCTGCAGGTTGTCAGAGATCAGCTGTGCTTCTCTGGCCTCAGCTCTAAAGTCCAACCCCTCCCATCTGAGACTGCTGGACCTGGACGACAACAAGCTGCAGGATTCAGGAGTGAAGCTGCTTTGTGATTTTCTTCAGAGTCCAAACTGTAGACTGGTGATTCTGAGGTCAATGCACTGACATTGTTACTGTTGTTGATCTGATTTGTTAAATTAACAATTGATTGTTTGCATTCATACATTACTTATATACATATACATATATACTTATATATACAAGTTATGAATCTCCTTTGGTTCATATTTTCATGTTTTTTTTAATCTAGATTTTGTCTTCAGACGTGCACATGATCATAGAGAGGCTCAAACTCAGAAAAGGGCAGTATGTGCGTGCGCATAGTGCGTCACATTTATTTTCAGGCCTTAACAACACAATATGTAGATGAATGTAATATTAATAAAGCTAACTACTTAGCTGTGTATCCTGTGTAGCTGAATGATATGCAACTGCCATTTCTTTTGTGTCAACAAATTCTTGTCAACATGAGTTATTCACATGATCATAACTAGTGCAGTGCCGATAGGAAATGTGTGTTCCTATAGAAAAGTGGGAGGTTAGGAAGCATTTTCATGGATGGACAAATGAGGCTGTTTGAAGGTGGGACGTCAGGGATATTTAGGTTTGTTGTGAAATCCAATATTCCAGGGAATAATTGGCCGTTTGTGACTATTTTTGATTTTGCCACTATATTTCACCTTAAAACTATTTACTTGGTGTGATTATTTTCAGCACAACCTTACATGTGTGACTGTACAGTTATTTTTTCATTTTGACATATTGTACTAACACAATGGATCTAAAATCCCCAAAAAACATAAAATCCGAGGAGAAAAAGTTAGATTTTTTTAGTGTGAAAACCACAAATATTTTTAACAAACCATTTTTTATTACTTATAATGCAAATATAAATTGTTGTTTGCTGAATAAGTGCATACATTATAAAAAGTTACAAAGTTCTGTGCAACTATTTACATTTAAATGCAGGCAATGCTCAGGTCTGCCTGAGCTCCTTCCAGCTGAATGAAGAGCTGCACTGCCTGCTCCACATTCAGCTTCTCATTGTTTTGACTCATTAAACAAAAAAACGACTCCACTACACACTAAACCGAACACTACATAACACACTAACTATACTCCCCAAACACGCTCAATGTCACAAATCTCTCAATTCTCAATATCGCTGTCAGTACTCCGACCGTCGTTGCCTGTCACTCATCCGCCGAAGTCCCTCCCACAACTTCCTGTTCCTCTACAACCAAACTTGCTGCTTGGACACTTTCGTGACAAAAGCCCTTTTTTACTGTTTCTTCTGCACCACACACAAAGCAAACATGACGGCAATGTTGGCGAAAAAGTGTGGCGGACATTATTTACCCCAAGTCCGGTTTTGGACAGGTCGGTGCGTCCAGTCCGTCAGCTCGGGAAGTGGGCCATGTAGGTTCTGTCGGAATCTACATGGCTAGCCGCTAGCTACACACGAATATCCACAGATTCCGATTCCACTTTGTTGTCCGCGCGTCTCCGCATCTCCTCAGACCCGAACAGATCGGTCCGGTCTCGTTTAGTCTCATTAATCCACAACAGTCAGTTTAGATAATGCACAGAACCCAAACTTTTCCATTTCCCAGAAGTTTTTGCTTCCGCAACTGCCCGTGCTGCCGCACGATTGGCCTGCCGGTACCCGTCAGCTGCCTCAGGAGTCCCCCGGGCCAACCAGGCTCGATAGCTTCAGCTTGACAGCATCTCTTACTTCTGGAGTCCACCACCAGGTTCGGGGATTGCCGCCACGACAGGCACCGGAGACCTTATGGCCACAGCTCCAGGCGGCCGCGTCAACAATGGAAGTGGAGAACATGGTCCATTTAGACTCAATTTCCCCAGCCTCCCTCGGAATCTGGTCAAAGCTCTCCCGGAGGTGGGAGTTAAAGACCTCCCTGACAGAGGGTTACGCCATATGTTCCTAGCAGACCCTCACAATACGTTTGAGTCTGCCAGGTCTGTCCAGCTTCCTCCCCTGCCAGCGGATCGACTCACCACCAGGTGGTGATCAGTTGACAGCTCAGCCCCTCTCTTCACCCAAGACATATGGCCGGAGGTCAGATGACACAACGACAAAGTCGATCATTGACCTCAGGCCTAGGATGTTCTGGTGCCACGTGCACATATGGACACCCTTATGCTTGAACATGGTGTTCGTTATGGACCAACTGTGACTAGCACAGAAGTCCAGTAACAAAGCACCACTTGGGTTCAGATCGGGAAGGCCGTTCCTCCCAATCACACCCCTCCAGGTAACACTGTCGCTGCCCACGTGAGCGTTGAAGTCCCCCAGTAGAACGATGGAGTCCCCGGTTGGAGCACTCTCCAGTACCCCTCCTAGGGACTCCAAGAAGGCTGGATACTCTGCACTGCTGTTCGGCCCATAAGCCGAAACAACAGTGAGAGACCTATCCCCGACCCGAAGGCACAGGGAAGCAACCCGCTCGTTCACCGGTGTACACTCTAACACATGGCGGCTGAGCTGAGGAGCTATAAGCAAGCCCACACCAGCTCGCCGCCTCTCACCGCGGTCAACTCCAGAGTAGAAGAGAGTCCAGCCTCTCTCAAGGAGTTGGGTTCCAGAGCCCAGACTGTGCGTGGAGGTGAGCCCGACTATCTCTAGCCGGTACCACTCAACCTCCCGCACCAGCTCAGGCTCTTTCCCCCCAAGCGAGGTGACATTCCATATCCCCAGATCCCACTGCACCGGCCCCTTCTGAACCCACCTGCGAGTGGCAAGCCCCCTGGAGGGCGGGCCCACGTCGCTCGTTCGGGCTGCGCCCGGCCGGGTCCCGTGGGCAAAGACCCAGCCACCAGGCGCTCGCCTGCGAGCCGCAACCCCAGACCTGGCTCCAGGGTGGGGCCCCGGTGATGCCAATCCGGGTGGCGTAAACTTCCTCGGTGTTCTATCTTTCATTAGGGGCTTTTGAACCGATCTTAGTCTGACCTGTCACCTAGGACCTGTTTGCCTTGGGAGACCCTACCAGGGGCATTAAGCCCCAGACAACATTACTCCTAGGGTCATTCAGATGCTCAAACCTCTCCACTATGATAAGGTGCCGGTTCAAGGAGGAGCACTGGTTTATTATTAAGCTATTTATTGGAGGGCAAGTGCAAAGTAGAAATACAGGCTACACATCTAAACATGTGACAAAACGAAGAAATGTGACTGTTAGTGGGAACAGCATGTTTACAACAGCAAAGTCACAATAAACTCTGGAAGAAGTTTATTGTGACTTTGCTGTTGAGTTTACATTCAAACATTACTTATATACATAAAGTTATAAATCTCCTTTGGTTCATATTTTCTTGTTCTTTTAATCTAAATTCAGTCTTCAAACTTCTGTTTCTTAAAATAACAGTAGAAAATGTTCAGTTAGTTGTTAAAGTAAATTAATGTTTGATTTAATCTGTTAATAGAAGATCCTCTGAACTAACATTTGATTTATTAATTGATTTTTATCTCCATCATTTATTCTTTATTCAGATTGAGTTGGTGCAGTTTGTCACAGATCAGCTGTGCTTCTCTGGCCTCAGCTCTGAAGTCCAACCCCTCCCATCTGAGAGAGCTGGACCTGAGGAACAACAAGCTGAAGGATTCAGACGTGAAGCTGCTGTCTGATCTGAAGGACAGTCCAGACTGTAGACTGGAGACTCTGAGGTCAGTCGGGGGTTAGAGTCAGTTCATGCTGCTTTCAGCAGTATTGTACTAAACACAGTATCAAAGTAAAGATCCAGTATTTCCTGCTTTCCTCAGTGAAGCTGTGAGAGGAGAACAGTCAGCCAATCAGACGAGCCAGAAGCTTGTAATGATCGTAAGTTTGAGTTGATGTGAAGACGTCTGTTGTTGTTGTGTTCATGTCTACAGGAAATAAAGCTGATCACAGCTGACAGCAGGTCCGTTTCTGTCTTTTTGTGGGCCCTACGATGGATAGATTCTTAACCCTTTTAGGTGATCCACAAAGATGCAACAGTCTATTACATTTTAAGAGGAAAACAGGCTAGAGTCGTGAAAACCTCTCAAATTAAAATAAAACATCTTAAATTGACCCAACCAAGCAAGTTGAACTGATAGAACATGATAATACACGGTAGACAATGAGGATCCTCTATAGGTCAATACATGAAACTGATGCAGTGTTCCCCAAAAATATTTATTTTAAATTGTAAAACATTTTTAAACTTAAACATCCTGGTCCGGTGGTGCTGAAGGCGGCCGTGCTGCTTCCTGGTCCGCGGCTCCAAAATATTTCAGAATTACTCCTGCAAAGACAAAACTCCTCAGGTTACCAAGCAAAATAGACCCTAAGCAAATATTCATACGATATAATTGAGTTATGTTACACTAATGCAGAAATGTATAATCTGATTTTATATTAAACATTGTAATATTCAGCACAGTGTCATTTTAAAGCACCCAATTTCAAAGTTGTCACTTTTAAGCAGTTTGTACACTTAAGCTAGCTAAAAATTATATTGAGAATGAACTTGCAACTTGAGGGGGCCCCCAAGTAGCGCGGGGGCCCACTGCATCCGCATTGTCCGCATATAGCAGGAAACGGCTTTGGCTGACAGCATCACAGAATGTATAGAGACAGTGTCCTCATTCATCAAACTGTCGGAGCATCAAATCTGATCTCAAAGTGTTTGTTCTCTCATTTCAACACTGAAGAACTCATCAGTTCATCTTTGTCACAGCTCTCAGGTCAGTCTGACCGAAGGCTCTTATTTCAGAGAACCATCATCACATTTAGTAACCATGCGGTCTGTATACAGACCAGAACCTCTGCTGAAGTCCAGAAACCACAGCTGATGTTTTACTGTTCAATGTAGGACCTCTAACGTTATATTTATATCTGCCCATGTGTCATTTGATTTGTCCAAATATTTTATAACAGACTCCATATTTACGTATTTGTCATGTATTGTTTCCAAAGTAGATGAAATATTTAAATGTGAGTGAGACTCTGGTTTTTAACAGCAGTAAATCATCATTAAAGTGAGCTGTGAGTATCTGTGTTCCTGCAGTAATGATGCGTTCAGGGACTGTCAGCAGTTTATTTCCACTGTGTCCTTCAGTGAAACCTGCAGAGTAAACAGACTTGATGTCCAAAGTGTCTGCAGGTCTGTGAGCTTCACTCCAACACATTAACATGAAGCTGAAAGGCAGCTGGCTACGCTACACAGCCGCTACACAAGTGGTCTGAACAGGACTGAAGTCCTGCTGGTCTTTATATCACTGACTGACAGCTGATGGAGGGAGTCTCTGGAAACACTCATTGGTCTCATGGTCATGGTCGCTCTCCGATCACTATCTTTGTCATCTCTGGTTGTTGTGGCGCGATGTCCTCAAACTGGCTGCTTGCAAAATAGAGCTAAGGCCGCTCCTAGCTAGCAAACTTCGCTCCTAGCTTGCTAACGTTGCTCCTCCTCACTGACTGGCAGCGCTGTTGTGCCTGGATCCAGTTGTTTTCGGTGTTATCGGAGCACAGCAGGACAACATTAGTGGTTTTGAAAGTTTTTTAGTCATCGGACATTTGGATTTTAAGTTTTTAAAGAAAGGCCCGGTGAGCCGCCATGTCAACACTGGACACTGCTGACTCATCTGGAGAGATGGAACAAGGCATTCAAAAAGATCGCTGACCTACTCGAGGACATTGAACGGATGTCGAACAAGCTGCAGAAGAAGGATTCCCTGCTTATCACCCTCATGTTCCGTTTCCTGGCGTTGACCAGCTGGCTGGAGACCTCACAGGCCGGTGAGTTAGCACCACAGAACACCACCTCTGCACTCGGGCACACAGTCCTCTGGGAGCCATCCTCCTCCGGTCGGCGGCCCGCTTGCTCCACTCCAAATAGGAGTGTCCACCCCCTGGACCGAAGTGGTCGTCCGCGGGCGGACGAGGGCTCCGAGCGGGATTCATGGCGGGGCTACTTCCACCCCGAGCCTACACCTCTCAAACAAGTACGCGGCTCTGTCCGTGAGCGAGAAGCCGGCGGCTCGGGACCTGCACCAGGAGACACCACCTGAGACCACCCCCCCGTTGACGGACACCACAGCCTTCCCTCCACTCACGGCTAGCTGCCCTCCAGCAGGTCGATGTCCAACACGGGGCGGTCCGCATCCGCCGTCCCGCTCCTCATCCCAGCGCAAGTGGCTTGTCAGGGACGCTGTGCGCTGGCACTCCTCCCGTTCTCCCCACCAGGCGAGGGATCACACCCGGGGGCGGGGTGACTGACCGAGCGGACGCTCCCACAACCCTGGTCATCGGGGACTCAATTGTGAGGCACATCCGCATGAAGGGGGCGTTCACCGTGTCGTTTCCCGGAGCCACCGTTACGGACATAACAGGGAAAATACCCGACATCCTGAGCTCGCAACCGCAGACAAAAAGGATTATCATTCACTCAGGTGCAAACGACATTGCCAGGCAACAGTCCGAACTTTTAAAGCAAGACTTCTCTCACCTTTTTAACAGCGTCTCACAGTCCCAGGTGGCTGTTTTTATCTCCAGCCCCACCCCCACCTGCGGCAGAGGGATAGGCAGCTTTAGCAGGCTGCTTAGCCTCAACATCTGGCTCTCCTCTGCCTGCAACTCACACCATTGTGGGCTTTGTCAATAACTTTGATGTGTTCTGGGAGAGGCAACATCTGTTGGGCCAGACGGGCTTCATCTGAACAGAGCAGGTGCCCGCATGCTGTCAGCCAACCTGACACATGGCGTACAGCATGCTAATCTTCCCAAACCCGCACCAGCTGCTCTGTACACCACTGACTGATGTCCCCCAGGTCCTTGCTCCTATTCATTCCGTTCCACCTCTGACCACCATATCCACAACACCGGACTTGGACCTCATAGTCTCACCAACACTTCACCCATCCCCGTAATCATTACACTCCATCAGCACATCAGACACCGCCACACCCACTCTGTGAACTTGAATAACCTCAGACCCCTCACAGAAAAATCGACCTCTCCAGTCAACAAGCCACCTGTCACCATCAACATGGCACTTTTTAATGTACGCTCTCTTTTAAATAGAACTTTTTTAATGAATGATGTGATTTTAGATAATAAGTTAGACTGTCTTCTTTAAACTGAGACATGGCTTGGCGCTGACGCACCCGCCGTTCTCACTGAGGCTTCCCCACCAAATTTAATTATTTTTATTTTCTACTAGAGAGGGTAGAAGAGGGGGCGGTGAATTTTCTGAACTGTTATCGATTATCCACACCTCTTATAGCAGGATTTTAATAACTAGTGATTTTAATCTACACGTTGATGTTACCTCGGACCCGATATCCAGAGAGTTTTTAAATCTTTTGAATTGTATTGATTTTAAGCAGCACGTTATGCAGCCGACTCACAACAGAGGACACACCCTGGACCTGGTAATAACTCATGGCCTGACCATCGGTGTGTCCTCTGTTGCCGACCTGGCTGTGTCTGACCACTACTGTGAATTTTTTAACATCACCAGTTTTAACCAAGAGGAGGCCCCGGTGAGAACAGTGAGCAGGCGCTATCTAACTTCTGAAGTGGCTGCAAATTTCATGGGGATTTTTCAGAGCACTCCTGCTGAAATTTTACCTGCACCTTGTAATTTTATCATTGATAAATTTAACAGTAGACTGAAGTCAACTCTGGACTCAGTAGCTCCACTTTTAACAAAAACAATAAAAAGAAAACCTACACCCCCATGGAGAAAAAACGATGAAATCAATGACCTGAAAAGAAAATGCAGGAGTGCTGAGAGAAGATAGAGAGAGTAAATTGACAGTTCATTATGAGATTTTACGTCAACAACTCAAAACCTACAATAATGCAGTCAGAAAGGCACGAATTTCCCATTTCTCACAACTCATCACCAACCATAAAAACAACCCCCGGTTCCTTTTCTCCACCTTCAATATTTTAATAGGTTCTAACTCTAATAAAGTTTTTAAGACACCCACAGACAATCTTTGCAAGAACTTTGCAGATCACTTCACAACCAAAATCAAAGACATCAGATCCTGTCTCTTATCCCATCAAGTTTTATCTGTTAACACATCTGAACTCTTGTCCTTGCCTGAGGAAACACTGGATTTGCCCTGGTTGATGCAAGGACACTTGGTCGAGTATTCTCCCAAGTAAACCCAACAACCTGCCTTTTAGACCCAATTCCCACATCACTCTTAAAATCATTTTATGGATTCTTTGAGGAACAGTTTTTAAACATCATGAACTGCTCTCTTCAGACGGGTGTCTTTCCCACTGCCTTCAAAACGGTGGTGGTGAAGCCCCTTCTTAAGAAGAGCAACTTAGACCCCAACGTTTTTAATAACTACCGACCTGTATCCAACTTACCGTTTTTAAGTAAAATTTTAAGAAAAACTGTTTTTTAACCAAGTTAATGACTTTTTAAACAGAAATGACATCTTCGAGAAACATCAGTCTGGTTTTAGGAGAAACCACAGTACCGAGACAGCACTTTTAAAGATTTTAAACAACATCAGATGGAATTTAGATAACAAAAAGCTCACAGTGTTGGTTCTATTGGATCTAAGTGCCGCTTTTGATACAGTAGACCATCACATTTTATTAAACAGACTCAGCCATCTGGTCGGTCTCTCTGCCACTGTCCTCAACTGGTTTTGTTCTTATCTCACAGATCGATGCTTTTATGTAAGTAAAAGATACATGTTCCTCAGGAACCCATGAAAGTGGATGTGGGGTTCCCCAAAGGTCAATTTTAGGTCCACTTCTTTTTAATCTTTACATGCTTCCTCTTTGGGATGTCATCAGGAGACACGGCATCAGCCTCCATAGTTACGCTGATGATACACAACTGTACATTGCCGTGTCTCCTGATGACACAGAGCAAATTGATGCCCTTTTTAACTGCATTGTAGACATCAAGTCATGGATGGCAGTGAATTTCCTACAGCTCAACCATGACAAAACTGAGGTTTTAGTTATAGGTCCTGAAGGCCAGAGAGAGAAACTTTTTCCAAAACTACAAGATCTTAAACCAACACATCAGTAAAAAATCTGGCCGTGATTTTTGATTCTGAGCTGAATTTTATTCCACATGTAAGAAATATTACGAAAATAGGTTTTTATCATCTTAAGAACATAGCCAGAGTCCGCCCGTTTCCCTCCCAGGCCAGTACGGAGGTGCTAATGCATGCTTTTATTTCCTGTCGCTTAAATTATTGTAATGCCCTGCTTTCTGGTCTTCCCAAAAGAGTACTCTAAATCTCCAATTATTACAAAACTCAGCCACACGCGTGCTGACGAGGACCAGAGGGCGGGATCACACCAGTTTTAGAGTCACTGCATTGGCTCCCCGTCCGCTTCAGGATTGATTTTAAGGTTCTTTTACTGGTTTTTAAATGTCTTAACGGCCTTGCGCCCTCCTACTTATCTGACCTGCTTTTACCATATCAACCCTCGCGGACCCTGAGGTCCTCCGGCACTGGCCTTTTATCCATACTAAAACCAAGAACCAAAACCCACGGTGAAGCGGCATTTAGCCACTATGGCCCCCGCTTGTGGAACAGCCTGCCAGAGAACCTCAGGTCTGCAGAGACTGTTGATATTTTTAAGGGAAGGTTAAAGAGACACCTTTTTAATCAGGCTTTTAACAAATATTTTAAATTCTTATTCCATTCTTATGTGATTCTATCGTATTTTATGTTGTTGCTTCTAGTTTTTTAAAACGATTTTAATCTTGAATCATTTAAGTTTTAATTATTTTCAGTACTATTTTATTTTATTTATTATCTTACGTATTTTTATCCTTTTAAATGTTCACCATTTACTTATCTTTTGTCAGAGTTTTTATCCTATCTTGTGTTTTTAGTTTGTAAGGTTTAACTCCAGAGTTTCCTCAGGGGGGTCCTCCACACTGGGAGCTATGTTTGGGTTGCTGCTGGGGGTGCTGTTCTTGGGTCCCTTCGGCCCGGCCAGCTGCTGTCTGTCAGGGTCGGGGGGCCTGAGCACTGGTGCCCCCCGTGACACAGCCTGTGACTCCTCCCAGTGTGGACTGCTCCAAAGTTGGCGCTTCCTCAATCCTCAGTGTCTTGCCATGTCTCCCTATTGCCAGTAGTAAGAGTGTGCAGATGTGTGTGTGTGTGTGTGTGTGTGTGTGTGCGCGTGTGTACGTGTGTGTGTGTGTGTGTGTGTGTGTGTGTGTGTGTGTGCGTCTGTGTCTGTGTGTGTACGTGTGTGTGTGTGTGTGTGTGTGTGTATGTAGTATGGAGGGTGGGAGGGAGGGGCTTTCTTTATCATTGTTCAATCTTTCTTGTGTAAAGCACTTTGTGCTGCATGCCCGTGTCTGAAAAGTGCTCTATAAATAAAGTTGAAAAAAAAATGTATCACTTCTGCTGTCTCTCTGCTTCTCTCATCAGATGGCGGTCTCAGTCAGAGTGATGAGAAAGGTGGAGGTGTTGAGAGGATCAGCTGTGTCCTGATGATCCAGAGAGGTTGAAGCAGCACCATCAGCTGGTGGGTGGAGAGGCTCTGACTGGGCCGTGTTACTGGGAGGTGGAGTGCAGAGGAGAGCTTCATCCAGCAGTGACTGACGGACCAATCACAACAAGTGGAGATGACTGTCAGTGCTGCAGTGTTAACTGCTCTGAGATCAGCTCCACTGTCACACACAATGTCCAGTCCAGCATCATCCCTGTGTTCCTCTGGATGTGACAGAGTATCATCAGTGTATCTGGACTGCTCTGCTGCTGCTCTGTCCTTCTACACAGTCTCTGCAGACACACTGACACTCCTCCACTCCTTCTGCTCCACACTCACACACCTCCTCCAACTGGACCTCCACCTGGACCTGGACCTGGACCTCCACCTGGACCTGGACCTGGATCTGGACCTTTATTCTTTTATTCTCTCACATATTCTGAACACAAAGAGCTTCAACAACTGTTTGTCAGCAAACTGTAGATCAACATATTTCATTGGATATTTGTTTTTGCTGTCAGTTTCAGCTCCACCGTGTGGACGATGGTGAATTGCAGTTTATTTCCACATTATATTTTAGAAGTTGATGTGAAAAAGCAGTTCTGGTTCCGACCACCAACACCAGATTCTCTCAGAGCTGAACAGAAAATAGTTTGAAAGAAGAAAAGAAGTTTGGATTCAATCAGAACTTCACTGAAGTCTCCAAACTGAAACACGGTTCTGACTCCAAACCCAAGTATGTTTGTTATCAGAGAGGGTTCTGTATCTGACAGCTTTAAAGTCTTCTTTGTTGAGTGGATCCGACCAGACTGTTGTGGCAGAAAGTGACCTAAAGAATCAAAAGAGTCTGGTCATCATTGTCAATCTGTCGCCTTAAACAAACTTTAACTTCCACATGGTCATTTGATCCTTTGTTACAAAAAGACATATTGATCAGAGTTGCTTTTATTTGCTGTAATATCTGTAGATTTAGCTGTAAAGTCAGTTCAGTCTTAAATTTTGCTCACACACTGAACACCAGAACATTTTCACTTCCTTTAGACGTGAAGTAAGAAACATGTACTAACTGTTACCTTGAGTGTCATCATCAGTGATACTGTGAAAACCACAAATATGTTTAATGATCCAACTGCATTAGTTGTAATGCAAATATAAATTATTGTTTGCTAAATTTGTGCATAAGTTTTTGAAATGTACAAAGTTATGTTTAACTATTTACATTTAAATGCAGGCAATGCCTCAGGCTCAGCTCATTCCTGCCTCTTCCACATTCAGCTGTCTCCTCCTTGTTTTGACTCACAACTCAAAAAATCGACTACACTACACACTAAACACTATATAACACACTAACTATACACTCCAAACACGCTAAATGTCACATATCTCTCAACTCTCAAAACTTCCGCCTGCTCCTCAGCAACCAAACTTGCTGCTTGAACACTTTCGTGACAAAAGCCGTTTTTTGCAGTTTCTTCCTGCACCAGACACAAAGCAAACGTGACTGCAATGTTCGCGAAAAAGCGTGGCGGACATTATTTACCCTAAGTCCGGTTTTGGACGTGCCGGTGCATCCGGTTCGTCGACTTGGGAGGTGGGCCGTGTGGGTTTGCTTGCGGCTAGCAGCTAGCTACACACGAACATCCACAGATTCCGATTCCACTTTGTTGTCTGCGTGTCTCCGGATGTCCTCACACCCGAACAGACTCGGTCCAGACTCATTTAGTCTCATTAATACACAACAGTCAGTTTAGAGTCACAGAACAACGGGATCGAACCGCCAGCAAAATCCTGGTCCAGCTTGCGCTGCTGCAGGTATATATCCGCTTGTTTCTTAAGGTATGTCGTGGGCTTGAGCACTGCAGTGATTGGCTCTGGTGCGCATGTGAATGTGGTAGCTCCGATGGACAATGCTCGCACAATTTGTGAAGCATTTATGAAATTATTTATTCACGGTATCATTGCAGTCCAAACAAATGTGAAGTTGCACACCCTTGAACCAAGCAGCAGCCATGTTGAAACTCTCAAGTCAGTCTGATCCTGATCTGCAGAGATATTTGAGGAACAGGCACATACACACACACACACACAGACAGACAGACAGAGATTCCTTGCTTTTATAGTGAGATATAATGAATGTTTTATATTTAATCTCACTATTCAAATCTTATGTGATGTAAATCGCCTCCATCTATGTTATTATAAATGTTCTGTGTGTTTAAACGACGTCCGTTTGTTGAATCACTTCTCTGGATTCAGGTTTTATTTTTGACTCATGAAGATTAAAGTTTTGATCATTTTCATCAGCTTCTGGATTCTTTTCTATAACAATATTTATTTGTAGGCAACAGAAACAATTTAAAAAGAAAAAAAACAAACTGAAGAAAGTCTTTGTCCTAAAATAAATCAATAAAAAGTATCAGAAATGATTTCTTAGTCCAGACGGTGAGGCGTCACTCTGCTCGGTGTTCTCTGTCCGCTGATCTGGAACTGGTTCAGAGAGACGATGTCGGCGTCTCATTTCATTTAGTTCTGTTTGTTTGTTTGTTTTTTATCCCGTATGTATTGTGTTTTTTTATTTCTCTAAAGAAAAACAGATTCTGTAAAAGACAAATCACTAAAAATGATCTGGATTTGATGTTCCTTCTACGGGTCGACTGATGTGTTTTTTGTTTGTTATTAGTAATCAAGTAGATAACTGACCAGTGATGGAATGTGACTACAATTTACACCAGTACTGTACCTGAGCTCAGTTCTGAGGTTCTTTCCTTCAGTCATTCCATTTTTCTTCTACTTCCTCTGTACTTCCTCTGTACTTCCTCTCTACTTCCTCACCATTGACTTAACAGATTGAGATCATTCAGTGTTGAAAGGCTGTTAGTTGTGATGTGTAACCAATCAGAGTGCTGTGGAGGGACGTGGAGTGAGACCAGACTGGTGACGACAGACAGAACGCTGCATCAGTGGTAAAGTATCTGTTTTCATTTCATTTATTTTATTGGCAGTTGGACACAAAACACTCAGGCAGCATTCATCAGAGAAATGCTGAATATCTGCCCTGATAATGGCTCTACACACAGTTCAGCTGCTGTCGTTCTGTCTGTCAGCCTTCATCTACAACACATTGATGTGTTCTGGAGCTCGGCAGCTTTGAAACCAGAACCTTTGAGTGTGAATACTGTCGTCCAACCCAAACGATGATCTGTGGGTTATTTCCTCCAGCTCTGATTTGTAATATAGCAGGTGTAACAGAGTTAGAAATAACCTGTTATGAAGTTCTACAAAATAGACATGCTTGTCTTATAAACATCTACACTGTAGTTTTGGAGCCACCTGGTGGTTAATAGTGCAGATTCCTCTTTACGCGCCTCAGCAGAGGAAAATACTCAGAGCTGGAGGTGGAGACGTGCACAACTAATGTTTCTGTGTTTAATGTTTTAACGCTCTGTGAGACTGTGAGCGGCATGTATTTTTACTGTGAGGATTACTAGCATGTATACTGAAAGTTACAGACGTTTCTGTGCAGAAATAGTCACTTTATCAGTGAGTAATTAACGTGTGCTGCCAATGCTAATTATCTAGCGATGCACTTGCTGGCTCGCTCCTGGTGCAAGATTTTGTTGTTTTTACTTGGGATAGTAATTTGTCTACTTTTCATGACACAGATGTGAATGATTGCAGTTGCAGAACGTTGTGCATAACAACTGTGTGTTCCTGTGTGGCCGTGCTGTCCAAAGGGGACAGACATCATCTCACACCACCAGCTGTCTCAGGTGTGATGGAGGATTGGAGCTCGTCAGCTCAAGTCACTCTGAGAACAGCTGATGGTGTTTTTAATCACATGATTTGGTCACCATTAGAAACATCAGCTGTTGATATCAATAAAAAAATTAATAAACAATCAGACACAAGTTTGTTTGTTTTTTGCTTTTTCTTTTTTATTCACAAAGAAAAACAAAATCAACTTTTTTGCTCTTTTACACTTTTTTTGTCAGGATGCAGCTCTTCTTATATTTACAATGATCAGATAATTAAATGGTTAAATTCGAAAACGCAATTATACAAACGGCCTGAACAAGAACAGCTGTTGTACATCACAGACCTGATGGTGCAGGACTTGATCCACATGGATCCACTTGCTGTTCCTCTGGTTGTTCCTCTCTCTGTCCCTGTATGTTTTCTTCCTCCTCACCCTCTGGAGTGTTCCTCTCTGTGTCAGTGCCCTCACTTTCATCACCTGCCTTCTCTCCAACCTCCACCAGCTCCTCAGCTCTCTCAGTACCTTGATATGTTTCTCTGGCACAGCGGTGGCCAGGGACATTTTTACAGGGTCACTGACCCCTGTAGGCCCCCGTGTAGAGCCGCCAGTGGCTGTCACACAGGACGTCTTCTTTCTTTACCTTTTCCTTCACTAGTGCTGCAGTTTGTAGCGTTACTGACCAAACACTCTCATTTATTACTTATTCTAATTAGAAAATCACACCTTTAAGCATCAGCAGCTTCAATTCTGCTAAATTCAATATATTTTGTTGACAGTCTGTGATTTGTTTTGCTTTTTACAAACTTTAATCCTCCATCTGCTCAGTGATGCATTAAAACTTAAACTAATACTAGTACTCTGAGATGTGTGTATTGTAGTTTAGCAAATGGAATATGATTTGGATGGGTGTATTTTCTTTGTTAGTGGATGTAAATGGGTGTGTGTGTATATAGGTTACAGATTCTGTGGTGTAAATATAGGAATTAAACTGGAGTGTTAAACATGTTGGTAGGATCCTGGTGGATGGAATCTTCCAGGGTCATCAGCTGTGACTCCCTATAAACAGGCGCCATTTTAACAACCTGCTGTCGTTGTACTGATGACTCTGTGCTGTTTGCTGAGATGGACGAATAAAGAACCACCTCAAACCTCCTGTTGAATCATTCTGTGCTGAACCATCCAGCTGTAACTGTGGTTCATTCTCACAGTGACTGTTGCTGTTAACACAATTTTAAATACACAGCAGGCTGCACAACTAAATACACAACACACAAACACACAGACATGTTTTACTCTCCACCACATCTGCTGAAGAGCTGAATCTTATTCTGCAGACTTACAATCAGATGATGAGTCATAAAATATGATCTTTTTCCAGCATCGTGGATTTAAATGTCAAACAGTGGAGTGGTTTAACTTCACAGCACCTTGACTCACCATTTACTGAAGTTAAGACCTGATAATACAGATCTGAGTACAGTGGTAATATTACTCTGTTACTCTGGCAGCTGCAGTTTGCTGCTGGCTGTCAGGCTGCTGTTGACACACTGAGACTTGATAGACTAACTCTAGTTGTTGTGGTGTTACAAAGACGACTGCAGCAGCAACATGTCTGTGAAGAAGCTGTTCCAGGACAAAGCTCACGTTGAAGAGCTGAACGTTACCAAATACTTGTTCAGCTGATCTACAACCAGAAACATTGTTCAAGGGAGGTAAACTCAGCTGACCAGGGGAAGATTGTCTGACAGCAATCTGAACTTAGTTTGCTGTGTTTGGTTTATCTGTGTTAGTTTGAGCTGTTCAAGCAGAGGGAGGTCATCATGGAGACACCTGAACAGAAACAAGTACACATGTGATTTACAGGAACCCTAACCCTATGACAAGAGGAGGAGCAACACTGACCAGGTGGCTCAGGTACAGCAGGTGAGAACAGGACAGAGACAATAAAACTATGAAACTGAATGTGTTTAGTCAGAGTTCATTTTGAGTCGACAGCAGCAGGACGAGGAAAAGAAGTCAGAGACAGGGTGAGTTTTATTTCTACATTAATATTGTTCTGTGGTCAGAGTCTCTGATCTGGATCAGTACTTTTGACTGTATATATGTGATCCTCTCTTCTCAGTCTGGGTTGAGACTCTTGAACAGACTTGTTTGATTCTCATGTTCTGAGTTCACTGTCAGTGTTACTGGTTACCTCTCAGACTGACTGAAGTCCAGAAGACGACAGTGGTTTTGTTTTACTGGATTTAATTTTATATTCAATATTTTGTCCACCACTTCAGGTTCAGCTGACAAAATGATTTAATAGCTAATCAGTAGATCATTATCAGCAGGTTCAGCCTTAATTAAACATGAACCGCTCAAAGGTCTGTTTTATAGACTTGGATCAAACTGCACAGGCAGTCAAGATATTGTGCTGTTCCAGTGTAGATACAATAAATGTTGGTCAAAAGTATCATGTTGCTGTTACATATTAACAGGTTTTAATAATTAACACTAAGGACTGTGAGCCTCTGAAATCTGAGGTTGAATCCATGATGCAATTTTTTTTTCTTGCAAATTTTTAGCAAATGATTCCAAAATAATCAATAATTGAATTTGATGCACTAACTGACACTAATTTAAATGAGATATCACAACATGTATTTTAGAAGCTTATGAAAACATGTGATTTATTGCAGGACTATTCAGTGAGGTTACTTTCTATTGAGCAAAGAATAACAGAGACAAGCTGATAAACTGATCACACCACAAACCTGAGCAGGTGATCCAGGTACATGAAAAATGGAGGAAGCACCAACAAGTTACAGAGAAAGTGTGCAGGCAGTTAGTTGAGTCTCTGTTTTGAGTGGACAGAGCAGGACATCATACTGAGGGACGTCCCTTTAATTACACATCAACATGGCCCATCTTTGTAAATGTCACTTTTGTTGAGCATCACATTGGGTGATGAGTCTGCAGCTTCACCAGCTCCATTTTACACCTTCCTCCTCCTCTTCATCTTGTTTCACCTGTTTGTCTTCCTCGTCTTCATGTTGTTCTCCTTCCATGTGCTACATATTTACCTCAGTGCTTTCTGAAGTGCAGAAGATGAGTGATTGTGTGGAGGAAGAGGAGGACGGAGCAGAGTCTGCAGTCTCCAGCTGTCTGTCTATGAAGAGTGACCGGTCCAAAGATTTACCTCCAGACTTCAGTACTGAACCAGGACCCTCAGACACACAGTAAGAGAACTGATACTAACTTATTATAAAGACTAATTTTTAGTCTTTTCTGAAATGTTCAATCATTTCTCATTCCACTGGTTGATTGTGTGTTTGTATGTTAAATTATATACTGAGATGTATTTGCTGCCTAAATCTAACAAACTGTCTGTGAAACTAAAATAAATCATGTGTCTTCCTCTTCTTACCTGTGACAGCTGTCAGTCACCTTGAAGAAAGCTGTAATCTGATCTAAGACGACTAATACAAACTTTTAAACTGTTGCAGGAATTTGTGTTTTTAGAGTTTCTTAAATGACATCATAGATTTTTTAGGGTGTTTGTGAGATTAATAAAAAAGCATGTTTGTGTTTGCAGAGTTCAGTCCAACAGACAGAGAGCAGAGTCTCCAGTCTCCAGCTGTCTGTCTCTGAAGAGTGACCGGTCCAAAGAGGAACCTCCATACTTCAGTACTGATCCAGAACCCTCAGACACACAGTAAGAAAACTGATACTAACTTCAGTTTATACAATTAATTCATTACCATTATATGACTGTTTGCTCCACAAAATATAGGAGTAAATATTTTTTCTGGAAATTACATTTTAGATCTTTGTGATTTGTATTATACGTAGGGATGAGACAATTATGTGTCAACATCAGATATTCTTTTTGAATACACAATGTTGCATCATGGGATATAGCCTAAATATTGTTGACTGACATACTTCAGGTTCATTCATTGTTAGAAGACTAAATTTCTCTAACAGACAAAGTGTTTAGCTCGCTCAGTTAAACCTTCAGGAGTTTGATGGCTTATTCAACTGGTTTTGTTGCGATGGAAGAATTACTGATGAATGAAAACCAACAAAAGTCATCTCAATGTTTTTACTGCAGATGGATCAAATGATCTGTTCAAAACACAAGAATTACAACTTTCACTGAATGTCAGGATGAGGAGCACAAAGTATTTTACAGATAGATAAATTACACAAATGAGGGATTTATGTTCTGTTTTAATGACAAGTGAGGATTTCTTCTTTATCTTTGCAAAGTAAAAGGCTCCATTGATGAGGGCTGGAAGTATCTCATGGAAACTGTCCCAGAATCTTCACTCTGAGATTGTTTTTATCTTCATCAAACCTTTTTTATCAAACACAGTTGTTGAAGAAAGAGGAGGGTATATTGTACTCAGCAGGGCTCTACGCTGACATGTTTCCCAATGAGCACATGTGTTCCTAAAGTAAAATATCTGGGAGCACAAAATATATTTATTCATCAATTTATTGAACACTTCAAACTTAAATAGGCAGCACAAAGAAAATGATTTACAGTATTTGATTTCATTTTGTTCAGTTCAGGCAGCACAAAACAATTTCTTAAATTTACAGTGATTTATTTATTTTTTTACTTCATTTTGTATCCAGTACTAAACACAAAGGATGTCAGTTGTCCAAGTGCATATTAATATTCATATAAAATAGAGGAAGCACTGAAATACAATAAAAAAGGGGTGTGTCTTATTTCTCCAGTTTACTAAAACAATCTGCTGCTGGTTTGGAGTCACTGGGTCACATGACATGAAAGATATTGATTGATTTTGTATTAATATATTTATGCTAAGTAATTTAATGACGGTCCCTAAATCAGTCTCAGTGATTCAGCGGCTCTGGGAGGTGAGCTAACCGTCCTCCTGCTGCTCACACTGGGTAAACCTCAGTAAAGTCACAGCTGGACCCGAGTGAAGATCCACCGAATATCCAACCTGAAACTAACTTCATCACAGTCCATTGGCCAGAGGATTGTAGTTTTTGAACAATCGCAGACAGTAGGTTGTGACAGTAACTTGTGACCTTTGCTCACACACCGAAATCATTTTCCCGGTTCACAGATACATTTTTTCAGTGGCAAATAGAGTGAAATGCTCGAACTGTAGAGCCCTGCTGAGTGTGACCATGTACTTTGTCCAGCATGGTTGAAGTTTTTAATAGCTGCTAATGAGGTCCTATATTAGGCATTTTCCAAACTATCGGTATCGCCATTTATAATGGCCGTTAAATGAATATTTGAAAAATAAAATAAAAACAGACGAAACACCCTCCAACCATGTTATGAGTGTTGGCGTCCACCAGAGGGCGCTCTACAACAGCTCGAGTCTATGCCACCTGATTGACGGACAGGACGGCCAGTCTGAGATCTTCTTGTTGGGTCACGTTTCACCATGCATGCGCAGACGCGCTAGCTACCATCGCTATTCTGAAGAAGGGGAATGTTGAGAGGCACTTTGAACTGTTTATAAAAAAGTACAACACTGACTTCCCTCTGAAAAGCGAGCTGAGAAGGAGAAAAGTGAGGGACAGTTAATCGGACAGCAGTCGTTTTTCACACAGTGGAATTCACAAGCAAAGGCCGCCATTGAAGCATCGTTATGGGCGAGTTACTCTATCATACAAGAGGACGCTGGCATGAATATCGCCGCTTCTCAATCTGTGGGAATCAGCTGTTAGCCCCACTGATCAGCTGTTAGCCTAGCAACGCTAACTGTACTAAATACTCCTTGGGCTGTCCATCATTGCTCCGCTGGTCCTCCCTCCTCCACAACCTCGGGGTTATTCACCGCTTGGCTCCTTTGTCTCTCTCCTCTGCTGCTGTGGTCTCCCCGGCTCGTGGCCATGTTGGATGCTCGCTGCTTCGCCATTGCTGGTGGTCCTCACGTGTTCAGCAGGACCTCTGCTGTCACTTCACCCCACGCTGTGCACATGGAGCCTCCAGAAGCTTAATACAGACGGTGCTATTCCCTCCGTGCTGACTGACAGGCGATACATTTATTTTTTGTTTTGTTTGTTGCACTTTGTTAAGTGCTAAGATGATAAAAGAGGCCTTCGTTGAGGCAGCTGACTCCTTGTTTCGGGATTTTAAATACAAACTGGATATATTATTATCAATCAAAGCTCTTCAGCTATTAAAAAGTTTAGTTACACAGCGCTGTGAAGTAATGACTGAGGATTTGACACAGCAGCTTTGGAGAGACATTGCAGACTGCGAGTGTTTCTCACTGCAGTTAGACGAGTGTACAGACAGCAGAGATACAGCCCAGATGTGTGCTCTTATTCGGATGGTGTTTACAGATATGACTGAAAAGAAGAGCTATTAACATTACTGCCCATGAAAGAACGCACGCGGAGAGAAATCAGTTTTCAGTCTTTCAAAAACTTCAGTGAGAAAACCAGCAGCTCCCGGTGTGTAAACTGTGTACAGTATTGATGGCTGTTTGTCACCTATGTGCATTACTGCTGTCAGTCTTTATGTGCAGTACCAAGGGTTACATTACTCTATATATCAGTTATGCATTGTGTTATATACAGTACACTCAGTGTATGTATAAATGAATAGATGTTTAGTGTTTGTTATGTAGGTAGATCATTTTGACCTGCTCATTTTGAAAGTAGCTCTCAAGCTAAAACAGTGTGTGCCTCCTGCTCTACAACGGCCCTGTTGGCAACACTCGTGTTTAGAACGCCACAAACTCTATAATATATTTTGATGTTCCTCTGTTCTGTTGTGACAATAAAACAACCAAGTTTATTTTTAGGCTATATTATCATATTATTTCAGTGAGGACACATAAATAACTAAATAACTAATGTTACGAAAATCTGTTTATGTTTTGTGACACGTTTTTAAAAATATATATATCGGCTGATATATCAGAATGTCGGATTTTTAAATCGCCAAATATATATATATATATATATATATATATATATATATATATATGTATATGTTTACAGTCTGTCTTCTCTTTTGTCAGACTGATCTATGATTTCTAATCTGACTGATTTTCCTTTGTTTCTTCAGAAAGACAGAGGGAAGTGTTTCTGTGGAGGAGCAGCCGTCCTGCTGTTCTTTGTGTCAGGACCTCCTGAAGGATCCAGTCTCTACCAGCTGTGGACACTGGTTCTGCAGACAGTGCATCACCTCATACTGGGACCAGTCTGCTTCATCAGAACACTCCTCCTGTCCCCAGTGTGGAGAAAGATCCAGAACAAGAGCTGGACTGCAGACAGTCAGTCAGACTAACACTGTACAAAGTAAGACTGAACATCTGTCTGCTGATGTCATCATGTCTGAAAACAGGAACTGTTCATTTATTAAAGGAACAATTGTTGTGTTCTGTAGAGCATTTAATATTATCATGATTATCATTCATTCAAAAACATTTTTATTTAATCAAGATTCTTGCTCTTAAATTAATCCCAGAATATTTTCTTCTCTTTCAGCTGATAGTGTTCTGCAGGAGGCTTTAGATGAACATAAGATCAGACTGAGGAGGAGATGTGAACATGTGACTGAAGGAAGTGATGAAACAGGAAGTGGAACCCTCCTCAACAGGATCTACACTGAGCTCTACATCACAGAGGGACAGAGTGAAGAGGTTAATACCCAACATGAGGTGAGACAGCTAGAGACAGCTTCCAAGATGGAGACCCTCCATGACACTCCAATCAGGTGCTGCAACATCTTTAAAGCCTCACCTGACCAACAGAGACGCATCAGAGTCGTTCTGACCAACGGCGTCGCTGGAGTTGGAAAAACCTTCTCGGTGCAGAAGTTCACTCTGGACTGGGTAGAGGGCTCCGAAAACCAAGATGTCAGTCTGCTGGTTCTGCTGTCGTTCAGGGAGCTGAACCTGATCAGAGATGAACAGTACAGTCTTCTCAGGCTGCTCCATGTTTTCCATCCAACATTACAGAAGGTGACAGCAGAGAAGCTCGCTGTCTGTAAACTTCTCTTCATCTTTGACGGCCTGGATGAAAGCAGACTTTCACTGGATTTCAACAACCATGAGGTCGTGTCTGATGTCACACAGAAGTCATCAGTCAGCGTGATGCTGACAAACCTCATCCAGGGGAAGCTGCTTCCCTCGGCTCTCCTCTGGATCACTTCCAGACCTGCAGCAGCCAATCAGATCCCTCCTTCATGTGTCGACAGGGTAACAGAAGTACGAGGCTTCACTGACGTCCAGAAGGAGGAGTACTTCAGGAGGAGGTTCAGTGATGAAGATCTGTCCAGCAGAATCATCTCACACATCAAGACCTCCAGGAGCCTCCACATCATGTGTCTGATCCCAGTCTTCTGCTGGATCACTGCTACAGTTCTGGATCACATGTTGACTACAGACCAGAGAGGAGAGCTGCCCAAGACCCTGACTGACATGTACTCACACTTCCTGCTGGTTCAGACAAAGAGGAAGAAGCAGAAGTACGATGAGGGACGTAAGAAGAGTCTACAGAAGTTGACAAAAGCTGACAGGAAAGTTCTTCTGAACCTGGGGAGGCTGGCGTTTAAACATCTGGAGACAGGAAACATCATGTTCTACCAAGAGGACCTGGAGCATTGTGGTGTTAATGTCACAGAGGCCTCGGTGTACTCAGGAGTTTGTACAGAGATCTTCCGAAGAGAGAGTGTGATCTTCCAGAAAACAGTCTACTGCTTTGTTCATCTGAGCGTTCAGGAGTTTCTGGCTGCAGTCTACATGTTCTACTGTTACACCAACAGGAACACAAAGGTCCTGGAGGCTTTTATAAAAGACTCAAAATTCAACAACTCAGAACCAAACTCTGTTTTTGAGAAGACTTCTGAGTTGTTTTCTGGCCATGAAACCCATTACCCATCCCTGGATGATTTCCTGAAGAAAGCCATGCAGAAATCCCTTAAAAGTAAAAACGGCCACCTGGACCTGTTTGTTCGCTTCCTTCATGGCCTCTGTCTGGAGTCCAACCAGAGACTCTTAGGAGGTCTGCTGGGTCAGAGAGACAACAGTCCAGAACTCATCCAGAGAGCCATCAACAACCTGAAGGAGATGAAGAGAGACAATGTCTCTCCTGAGAGAAGCATCAACATCTTCCACTGTCTGATGGAGATGAACGACCACTCAGTTCATCAGGAGATCCAAGAGTTCCTAAAGTCAGAGAACAGATCAGAGAAGAAACTCTCTGTGATCCACTGCTCAGCTCTGGCCTACATGCTGCAGATGTCAGAGGAGGTTCTGGATGAGTTGGACACATGGAAGTACAACACATCATGGGAGGGACAACGGAGACTGATTCCAGCTGTGACGAACTGCAGGAAGGCTCGGTAAGTCCAGATGTGATTATCAAGACTGTAAAACAACATCAGTGTTAGAGTAGAGATCCTCCCTCAAGACACATGTACGATATAAAAACTCCACATTGGAAACGTTTTCCTTAATTAGTATTTAACCTGTTTCTTCATCAAACAATTAAACATGTGCTCATTTAGAAATGTGTGTAAAAATCATTGTTGTGTTTCTATCTATGAAACTAGTGAACAGTAGTAACTTCTGTCATCTTCTCACTGTCTTTCTTTGGCTGATGGAGGCTTCAGAAATGTCTCCACAGTCCAGATTTTAATCCACATTTTGTGCACTGTTTCTTTTTTTAATGCGTCTTTAACGGTTCAGTTCAGTGGAGGATTTTATCATCACAGAGCTCAGAAAAGAAGTGAAGCTGTTACACACCTGAACTCCACTTTAAACAAACTGTCACTGATACAATTGTAATTACGGCTCAGTGTCAGCAAGGACTTGATTCAATATGTGTCACGATACATTGTGATACGATGCATATTGTGATATATTGCACTTCACCACATCGTTACTTAAAATGTAAAAACAGATCTGAACTACAAGTTGCTGTGTACAGTCACACTAGCCTCATTCACACGGCCCTGTCAGTGCAGGAATCATGCAGCGATTCTCTGCATCACCGTCTGTGTGACAGTTTCACTGCTGCTCTGATCCGCCTCCGGAGGTAGAATCAGAACCACAGAGGCGAGCCGGGTTTGGATCAGGGCAACTTATATGAGGAAAGAAATGCTGCAGTTATATGTGGAAAAGTTTCTGTCATCCTGTCTGTCCAACTGACTCTGATCACATTTCTGCCTGAAAATGAATTTTGGTGGTTATGTGACGCGATTCAGAGCAAAAAACATGAAAATAAAGTGCATCAAGTTCTTTTGTGTTACTGAACTTATGTAGATGTCTTCATGAGTTGCACAAGTATTCTGACTGTGTCCCTAAACACACAGTAAACATCTTCAGAAAATAAAGTGCATGTATTAATTTCTTGTGTCACTGTATGAACAGTGTTCTGCGACACCTACAGGAGGTTGTCGGCTTTCACAGCCCGTTGAAAACAAGAATCATTATTTTCAGAATACAGATTGTTGGAGCTGGAAATCGATGAAGCAAATTGCTATTAAATATTGCAATATATTGTTGTATTGACATTTTAGCACAGCCCTAATTATAATTATTGTATTTATTCAGCACTGATTAAACTCAAATTAAATCATTAACTGAAGTTACTGGTAGATGAAAAGCAGAGTCACATCAAAGTTGTGTTAAACACGTGAGCACATAACTGAGATAAAAACGTGCAGTGATTTTACAGTTAATCAACATCATGTTAAAATAGTGTTAAACAAACAAATCACAGCATCTTGGTTATTAGAATATGATACTTCACATTACAGCTGTTTGATGGACTCTTTTGTCTAAAGCCTCAGATTTGTGTTCATCATGTTGCTGGTTTGGGTTTGACATGTGGACAGGAGGTGCTCAGTTTTAAACCACAGACCTGCTGATCAGTGACTGACCAGCTCAGACTCAACAACTGACCAGCTGATCACAGCCACTCATGTTCATTTGCTTTGTGATTAAACATGCAGTGTCTATTTTTATGATGAAGAATTTTGATAGTTACATTTTTTTCTCTGTAATCACAGATTTGTTAACTGTGGACTCTCAGAGATTCACTGCGAAGTCGTGGCCTCAGCTCTGAGGTCCAACCACTCCCATCTGAGAGAGCTGGACCTGAGTCAGAACAAGCTGCAGGATTCAGGAGTGAAGCTGCTGTGTTCTGGACTGAAGAGTCTAAACTGTAAACTGGAGGTTCTGAAGTCAGTTTGTGTCTTTTTCTCTTATACACTGTATATCTACCTAATTAAAATTTCTCACAGAGGTTTTGAATTTCCTTCAGTTCTCCTGTTTTCTGTGTTTATCTAAGCACAAATCACGCAGCTCTTTTTAATGTTTGTCAGTCTGAACATTTGATTCAGAATTCAGTCTGAACCCATACTAACACCAACTGGGTTGGTGTTAGTATGGAAACTGAAGGATTTATCTGTTATTGTGCAGCAGAATGAAATCAGTAGGCATTTTTAGACAGAGCACCAAGCTGCCAATTTGCCTGTGGACCACAAAAAATCGGCGGACCACAACAGACCCCCAATTTGCCGGCCTTTATCTAAAACCGCGGACCG
>CAEMYA010000494.1:7844-31805 GCA_903131615.1 Diplodus sargus
CAGAGATAGGGTAAGAAGCTCAGCCATCCGGGAGGGACTCGGAGTAGAGCCGCTGCTCCTTTGCGTAGAAAGGAGCCAGTTGAGGTGGTTCAGGCATCTAATGAGGATGCCACCAGGGCGCCTTCCAAGGGAGGTGTTCCTGGCATGTCCAACTGGGAGGAGACCTAGGGGTAGACCCAGGACCAGGTGGAGGGATTATACCTCTTCTCTGGCCTGGGAGCGCCTTGGGATTCCCCAGTCAGAGTTAGCCGATGTGGCCGGGGAAAGGGAAGTCTGGGGCTCGCTACTGAAGCTGCTGCCCCCGCGACCCGATTTTGGATAAGCAGTTGACGATGGATGGATGGATGGACGGTTATCATTTCTGTCACTGGTGATCTTTATGAATGTCACCAGGGGCAATTTGTTTGATCAACTCACCTGGCACAGAGACTAAATAATAAATAAAATACCATCTACCATTTTAATTGTGTTTATGACAACTTGCCACGTGTAGTTTTGTTAAATGTTTAATCCCATGGTTGGTTGTGTCAAAGAAGAGTATACAAGAAAGGATAGTCATTCAAAATGAAACAAAATGGGGCCAATAAAAGACACACAGTTCTTGCTCATTCATTTTTATGTCATATATTTAGAGACAACAGAAGAGAGTAAGACAGGCTGATAGGATTGGCCACCAAGATACTTGTTAGTGGGGATCGCTTCTACAGGAAGGTACGTTGTTGTTCTCGTCAGACCTGCTCAAGATTTCTTGAATTCTTCTGACCACCCGTTGTCCTAAATCGATTGGCCTTAAAACACATTGAGCAACTCTTCCTTTCTGTGAAAAATTAAAATAAAACACAATAGATAAAAGGTTTAATTTTTCTCTTCGTGGTTACCACTGACATTGCACAGACTTTAACTTTGTATATGATTGGCATTACTCATATGAAGAAACATATGAGTGTGTGAGTGTGTATGTGTGATCATGAGATGAGGATGTTCCTTCAGTATATGAAATATTGACCAGGTGCATCATCACATTCAGCTTCTTTCAGATGGCATCAGTATCGCCTGTTAGCTGATGGCTGTTTCTGACCTAAACCTTGAAGAATCACAAGTTTCTTGTAATCTGTTTGTGTTGTTTTAATTTGTAAGTCAGTGGGTTTGGTTTGAAGTTTCTTCCACAGTTTCTTCTCAGCCAAATGCTTGGATATTGATGGATATAAAAAATATTGCTCTCTAGTGCTACTAGTGATCAAAAACCTCCACTGGTTACCTTATAAAGTATAATAAAAACATTTTGGTTTAAACAGTTTCAACTGTTAAATCTGCCACTTACCTGCAGTGAGCGCGATATGTTATAGCGCACATAGGTAGCAAGGTGTTCACAGTTGTTGGTTAAGTATCTATATTTTCCACACTCTTCTTTCATTCTTTCGATTCGTTCCTTAATCTTGGCTGATGTTCTGTCTTCAGCTGGAAGGTCACCATCAAGGTAATTCTGCTCCTTGTCTTCTGATCCCTCTTTTATCTCATCAAATTTATCAAATTCACAGATATATTCATCCTCTCCCTTACCTGTTTGTGAGAATAAAGTTTTAGAAATGTTGTCCACAAACTTAATACAAACTCATGTTCCTCCTGTATTCTATTTGTTCTTTGCTTTGTAATTTTGCACACATTTTTCATTAAAATGGTGTTGCTGGTTTCTTTTTATTATTCTTGAGTAACAGTATCTTTAAATTTGCATACTTTTATTTTGAGGTTTCTTCACGTACCTCTGCGATGAAATATGTCATTATCACCTTGGCCAACGTCCTCCAATTCACCATTTGTTCCCTTGCCCACATAAATAACATAGTGACTGTACACACCACATCTCTTCGGAAACTCAATTATATCTCCGAAGTTATACTGTGGACAGGAAGAAACCAGAGATGCCTTTTTTTTTTTTAATCAACTTTAACATTCAGTACAACACAACACAATAGTCAGACTGACAAATAAAAAACAAGGATGGGTAATATTAAATAATGAAAATATCCACTAATACAGTGAAAAGTTGCAAAGCTTTAAATGAATTTCTCAAGTGAGTTATTTTGCTGTTTCTACAGTGAATTGAATATCTCTGCCCTCTTTCAACTTGAGATGAACATTTCTATTTGCTGTCATGGATAACACTTTATAATAACCATCATTAATAAATGGTACATTTATAGTTAATTAGATGTAGATAAGTCATTTCATTCTTAAGAAACATTGAAATAGTTCATTAAACATTTATTAAACAACTGTAGAAGTTAAAAACATCAGTTGCAACTCTCTAATGACGTCCAAATAATGTTTATAAATGACCTACACAGTATTTGTGAACCAATTACAAAGTAGTAAGAACATCAACTGCAACTTTCCAAAAAAACAACTGCTAATGAATCATTTATGAAGCATCTCAATGCTTCTTAACAGTGAAAATAATATAATAATATATAATAATATAATATTAACATTTTAATGATATGACAGATTTTATAAAGTGTTACTAAATATATATATCAAGATATTAATGACCAAGAAAAAATACTGAGGACACGACATTATCCTCTGTCATGACCCTAGTGGGGTGCCCGTGTCTCTACTCCCTCATGGGGGTGCAGAGTTCCACCGGGCCACCAGGTGTCTCTCTATTATTGCTTTCCAGGCTGAGTCCAGAGAGGAAGCAGAGCTGGCTGCTGATTGGCTTACCACAAGGGCCCAGTGAGGCCTAACTTATAAATCTGAGGAACTGCCAGTCTTCTCCCTCTCTCCACCCTGATAATGGCTTTCTGCTTGGTGCCTGCCATACCGCAGGCCAGATGCTGGCTGAGCTCTTTGTTCATTCATTTGTATCATTCTTCATTTTCCTTAGTATGTAGGTCTACAACATTTGTACAGTTATTTTGTAAATAAATTCTTCATTGTTATCTCGCAACCCCTCTTCCCATTTTTGTCTAGTTTCTGAGCCGGACTGTGACACCTCGCTGATAACTGCGGCCCAAAGATACTGTGTCAACATCTTGTGGACGACCATAAAGTTCTGTTCAATATAAACACAATGTGACAGTTTCAAATTTGACTCATGTTTGTATTCTTCAGCACTGATAACAAAGCTATCACAATAACAACAATATTAAAACAATAATGATGTGAAAGTAGCTTACATTCTGATCAGTTTTTATTCCGATGATCACCAGCTGAAGGATCACAGCAACCAAGATCCAGCTTTTCATTGTTGCAGCAGTGGAGAGCTGACATGGTGAGAGCAGGAGAACATTTAATCAGTTTAGAACTTTTGAAATATGTCAAACCATTATCAACGTATCTGCTTTTAAAATCTGTCCCTGTTAGTTGCA
The DNA here is from genome assembly GCA_903131615.1 of Diplodus sargus. Lineage (NCBI taxonomy): Eukaryota > Metazoa > Chordata > Actinopteri > Spariformes > Sparidae > Diplodus > Diplodus sargus. Next base: position 11,216 of record CAEMYA010000494.1, read on the forward strand.
GCTTGTCTTCTGGGGTCATCCTAACTCCAAATGAAATATTTTGCCATCAAAAATATGTTTTTATTCATCAAATGGTCTGAAAATAATGGTCCAAATAACAAAATGAAGGGAACGATTTGTGGTAATGAGCTGGACTGAAGTAAGACTAAAGGTGTAACACAGGATTAATTGACAATTTATACTATACGCTTTAAATAACAAACCAGACAAAAAGGAATCAGACGACATTACAAGGGTTAAATTAGTGTTTGACACATTCACATGAAAGAAAAAATATGTAGAAAGTCGTCACTGGGCAGATACAGTCATGACTTACCACTGATATGATGAGAATATGATGATTGTATGATGAAATTAGCTTCTTAGCACCTTGAAAGTGCAAACACACACACACACACACACACACACACACACACACACACGCGCACGCATGCATGATTGGATTTAGTATTAAGCGCAAACCAAAGTCTCACACACTGACGGAAAACAACATTGTCTTCCAACAATTTCAGCTGTCCAATGTTCTGTCCTTAGAATGCTATTTAGAGCGACACCACAATGTCGGAGTTCAATGAAATACCTGTCATTCAGGTGTTATCAATAGAAGTTATTGGAACAGGTCTTACCTTCTGCAGTGAGATGGTGGAAATCTGTCAGTGTTGGAGAAGGTTTCTCCTTATATACACTTGAACAGTACCTGTGATAATATCTCTGTCCTGCCCTGCAGGGACTTTCTCAGACTCATTTGAATGCTCAAACTTAGAGAAAAAGCATATCAGTGATCACATTGGCTTCATTTAAATATACAGCACGTGTGTTTTACACAGAATTACATTTCAAATATAATTCTACATTCACATCTTTTTATGTTAGCGGCCTTTTAAGGGTCCTGAATAAACATTAGTGTGACACATGACACATATTCCTCTACAGTTATTGCTAAAATGTGGCAATCAGTCATTTCTGACAGAGAGGTGTAATAGAAGCAGGATATTTCCAAGTTTAACAATTAACTGCATCTGTGCACTGAATCACTTTACTGGGAATTTAATTATTACAAATTAACCCAAACAAACTTTTATCATAATTTTTTTAGATGGACGTTTTTCTATTATCCTATCATATTAGTTTCTATTAGAGATGTTCCGATACCATTTTTTCCCTCCCGATACCGATTCCGATACTTGTGCTGTGGTTTTCGGCTGATACCGAGTACCGATACCAGTGTGTTATAAAAAAAACCCCCACCATACTATGCCTGCATGACTGTTATATGATTATCATTGTGATGAGGCCTGGCTCAGGTTAAACCCTTTCTCACACTGAATGAATACAGCAAATGGAAGCCATTCATTTTTAAATGAATCACCGATACCGATGCCAGTATTTTCGGCAGTATCGGAGGCATTTCCGACACTGGTATCGGAAGCGGAACAACTCTAGTTTCTATATTAGCGAATGCTTGGTGATTATTGGACTTTGATCAGCTCATTCTTGAATAGACCACACCTCGTTCAGACACACATTCAGGTGGATGTTCAATCATACAGTCTTTTTGTCTATTTTGTTTTAAGTTCTGTATGCAGGTCAACCAGTGGAGAATAATGTCTTGTGTGTTTTTCATCCAGCTTGCTCTCTAAGTGTTGAATAACATGGAAATGTTTATGTTGAAATGACATGTAATCTGTATTTATACAGGACTATTGGTAATATGTCAGATGTTACAAGGTTTTGTCTGCAGTTTCTGTCCAGGGTTGTTTCTGGGATGGTGGTTCTGTCTCCTTATCAATCCAAAGGATACAATACAAAGGAGCATTCAAATGTTCCTCCATTATGAATAGATATTTGACATTGTAGCAGAAGCGCTTCAACAGAACCTGCACAGCTTAATGGTTCCCTCATTCAAATACAATTTAACCACCAGTTTGAACTTTTACTGAACCCTGTTTTAAAGCCTCTTGATATGGAAATCATAACACAAACTGAAAGGACAATGGAAGGCTTCTTTTTAGAGAACAGTTACCAGATAATAGATTTATCTGTGTTAACTGCCCACTGCTACAGAGGTCAGGTTCAGTGAAACCTCTGGTCCTTTAGAATTATAATGAGAAGCAGACATGGAGAGAGCTGCAAAGCAAACAATCAACAAACACTGAGCACTGACCTAAAACAGTCGCTGGTGAGACGCAACAAGATATTAATACTCTAATAATAATAAAATAAGTCATATTTACTGCTTATTCATGTTGTTTTTGTTTCACAGAAACTTTTCTTTCACAACCAAAATAAGTGGTTTATTGTAACATTGTAAGCTAAACAGTCCTCCACTCCTACACAGCGTGAATAATGTATAATAATAATAACAATGTCAGTGTGCAAATTCAGATCAGATCGCCTCAGATTCAGATCAGCTCCAGAGTCCGAACACTTATCCATAATAAATATTGAGCCACAGAAACCAACAGCAGCTGCCAGTGTCCCTCCGTTGGTGGTCCTGCTGACACCCAGGAGTGTCTCCCAGGCAGCAGTTTGGCTTCCAGAGGGTCTCAGCCTTTGCCCCTACCCAATCAGCTTCTACCCAACCTGACTGCCCTCCACCCTCCCAGCTTCATTTGTACTCTGTTCTTGGCTTTGACATCTGGAAGCTGTCCCTTGAAGGTGGGGTACTGTCATGGTTCTGTATCTTGTGTTTTGTTTTTGATGATATTGTGCTCTTGTGTGTCTCCTCTTTCAGTTTCTCCTGTGTTTCTCCCTCTCTGTTTTTCCCTCCTCACTCTCCTCACCTGTTCCTGATCCCCTCGTTAGTGTGTCTGTGTATTTTGTCTGTGTTCTCCCTGCACACCTTGTCTGTTCCTTCTGTCTTCTGTCAGCCTCTGTTCGTCTCTTTGTGATGTTTTACTCTAGTGTTCCTCCGGTCTCTCCTCCTTTGTCTCCCCTATTGGTATGTTTGGATTTTGATTTTGTTTAGTTTTTAGTTGCTACTTTGTTTTGTCCCAGTGACTCCATCACCTGATTGTGGTTTTCTGGTTTTGATGTTCTTTACCAGTTTACACAGGTGGAGGCAGAGAATTGGCGCAGGATCCCCCCATCCACACGGCAGTGTGAATGGGGCTCATATTTCCTGAAGTCGGCGCCGTGTCACCATCACATTCTCTCCCCTGCAGCGCAGCAGAGGTCCGGACTGTTTGGTAGTTCAGTCTCCAAACTCTCTACCGTCTCCAGGTTCATCCTCACCACCTGCACATGCGGACTGAATTAATGATGAAAGTTAGCGACACCTCACAGATTGTTCACCGCAGCTAAACTTCAATTTATAACCAAGCCTGTGTTCACACATCAAACTTCCATTTTCCACATGATATCCAGAGGTGAGTGAAGCCACTGGCTGTCTGTAAACAGAGAAAATACTGCGGGGGCACTCGTGCGTAATGCTGATGGACGCCTGGACTCAAACTGTCCTCTCACTGCTAGAGAATGACATGAATTAAAAAATTAAGTGTTTTCTAAACACCACCTCAAACATGAACACCTAATTTTCTGTGCCAAAACTAAGTTTCTTTGTCTTCCACTGATGAAAGGACTGATCCATGTGCGCACACAGAGCCAACCCGCGCAGGTTAAGCAGGGCAGCAGTGAAATAAAAGCAGGTGCGTCTTATTTGTCCCATTTGGTAACACAAACTGGTTTGGAATCACCGGGTCACATGACGTGGAGGCTATTAAAAGGAAATGCTCAATTTTCATAATAAATGTTCATATAGAATAGAAGAAGCAGACTCATTATTTATAGTTTTGAAGGTTGATTCTAGTTCTAAAGACTCATTCCATCCAAATAATACTTTGCCTTTCAGTTCACCTCGGTTGCCAGGGCTTGCAATTTACATAATTAGCAAAATTAGCTACTAATACTCACTTTAAACTATGTTTTTTTGTGAACTTAATAAAACTGAATTGACTTGATCTCAACCAGATATGTTAGAAAAGGTAAAAGACACCTGGATAAATCTGGAGGCAGATTAAAGATATTTATTACACACATGCATCTAAAAATCACTGAACAGAAATAAACAATGACACAAACAATTAACAATACTGCAGCAGCATGCAGAACATCCTGTCTGCCCTTTCTGTATACAAGGAGTTTGCATTCGATAAATATCCATAAATATGATGCTGAAAGAGCGAGAAAGCCGGAGGAGGAGGAACGAGAGTGAGAGGGAGGAAACATCCCCTCAGCTGCTGGTCATGGCTGTGACGTATTCTACACATACAGACTTTAAACTGCAGTGAAAACTTGCATCCTTTGTTGTCACATCCAGAGGTGGAAAGAGTACTGAAAATTTGTATTCAAGTACAAGAACTGTTACATTGCTTAAATTGTACTCAATTACAAGTAAAAGTACTGGTGGTTAAAAAATACTTAAGTACAAAGTACTCTTCTTAAAAACTACTCAGAGTATTAATTACTTTTTAATCGATGGATGTATTATTGCATCGTCAATAGCAGGCATGCGATTTGATTAACTTGTATAAAACATCTACGTTCAAAGCACACTTCTCAGACGAACGATGTGTAGAAAAATGACACTAATGCACAGGCTCTCTGCACGGCTGTGTCCAGATATAAATAAATTATATTTTTTCTAATGCAATTTGTTTTGTAAACAAATGTAGATATAAAGCAGTTTGATAAAAGAATGAAAAAAATGTTTTTGAACCTGCATAGAACAGTTTAAACTTTTCCCAACACACTGTGAACAACAGGCAGGTGAGTGTCTTCAACTCTTACTAGTGAACCGTTTGTTCAGTTCCAGCAGGAGCTGGTTTTCTAAGTTAACAGAGTCTATCCAGCTTCCTTTGGCTGTGAAAAGTCGACCAGCACAGCTAAACAGTCGTTCACATGCAGCAGAGGCAGACGGAGCTGCGTTCAGCTTGAGAAAGAGCTTAATGTCCGAGAAGGAGTGCAGCAGCTTCATGGTGTATGTGGCACAAGCGAGATAACCATCAAGCTCAACTGGACTTTGCAGCCTTCTGTAGAAGAAATCCTCATCATCAGATGACTCTCTCGCTCCGTCGTTTCAAGATGTTGTTTGATGTATGTCAGGGCTATAATTGAAAGTGTCTGTAGACCCTTACACATGAAATTCATTTACAGTTGCTTGTGGAACACGTTTGTTTGCAGCTCTCAACATCACGTCCGGTAACTTGGCTTGTTTATTTGCCGAGAGCTTGTTTGGTGTGGCGGTGGTCCCTCGTTGACGAGATGTTGCTGCCACAGTGATGTCATGGTACTGCTGTAAGAGAATTACATTGCTTTTCCCAGCTTTATGATCCAGCCGGCTGTAAAAGGCAGAAGGAGGAATGTCATATTGTTTCTGTAGTGTTAAAAGAAGCCACAGGTGGCAACACCTCACCCACGGGAAGATACACAAGTTAGATAAAATGCCATTTGCTGTTTATCTGTTCTTACATCAAAGGGTCACTGTCCTGAGAAGACAGGATATCCAAACATCAAAGAGTCATTGTATTATAAAGAAACTGTGTTTTTATGACTGTTGTAACCAGAGGCAACCTCCTCACACTGACTGTATTTAAACAGAATCATGTTAGAGTTTGTCAGAAGAACGCTCTTGCCTTCTTCTCCACGCTGCGTGAATAAACGAGATCTGATTCAATTACGCTGAAATCTGAAGTTCTTCAGAGACTTAGCAACTCTCTACCTCACAAGGAGAATTTCCACGTTCAAACATTACTTCATCACATCACTGTGATTAACACCAAAGGAAAACACATTTTTAAAAAAATCATTCAACCAGAGTAACAATTTGAGCTAATCTTTGATCGTTTAGCAGTATTAGTAGTTTAGCAGTGTAAAGAAGATATATTGCTGTATTTATTCGCAAGTGTAAACCAATTTTGAAGGACCATTGCAAAAAATCTATTTCTGTATACAGTCTAAATTCTGAATAGGATCTGTAAAAAGAGTATCGACTAATGTATCAGTATCTAAATATTTTAACTCCCTATAGCACCAATGGCAGTGACCTTTGCAGACTTTTCTTAGCCAAACAAAATAACCTTAACACACATGAAAAATAAGACAGCAAGTATAGTTGTAAAGCCTCTTACCGCAATGTGTTTTTTTAAGATTAGACGCTGAAGTCTTGTAAGCTGATATCACTGTAGAGGTCAAACAAAGTAAAGTTTGCACTACATCTGGACGCTTTCTCCTTTTCTCCCTCTGTACATGAAAACATCCTCCAGGTGCGGCCACGGGAACTCGTCCTCCGTCTTTTCATCATCATTGTCTTCTGTCTCCATTTTGGCTTTTTTGTGTCTCAATCTTCAGTCCATAAATTACTACTCCGCTGTATGTTACCTCCAGAAACCTGTACCTGCTGCTGCAGCGGAGTTGTCCGTTCCTTACGTCATAGATCGGACGGAGATGAAAAAGTCGTGGAAAGAGGTGAGATGCGGAATCTGGAGATGACGCGCAGCTGCAGCCGCTGCTGACGCGCGCGGTCTCAGCTGTATGTTAACGTGATTGTCTGATTTGTGCATGTCTGTGTTCATGTTTGGTCGGATGAAGCGCTGCAGCACCATCATGTGTCCAGCCTGTTAAACTACACCATTTCCGTGTTTACACGCTGGTCGAATACTTCCACTTTGTATTTCGACCTTTGTGTCCGTCGACGCAGCTCTCTTCTTAAAGGCAGTAAAGGTAATGTAACATTCATTATGTTTCATACTCTTTTGTTTCGGTGTTATTACATATTTAACGTCACTGGAGCGGTTGATAACAAGGTTACACTGAAAATGCGTCTGTCTTAATGGTCCATTAAGTCTAAATGCTAAACCAGGCCAGACTAGCTTCCGTTTTTATAAAAGAAACAAACTAAAGTCCTCTAAATGATATTCTGGATTCTACTTTCTCTTTGGTGGCTGATTTATTTTGTATTCAACATAAGTAGCCTACATAGGAAAGGAAACATCAAATGAAAATCAAGGTTAATCTTCTTCACATATTATTTTTGGGTGGCATGTATTTTGATTTATGATTTTGTACTGAATATAGTGACTAAGGTTCTCAATCATCCAGGTCATGGTGTTGATTTTGAGTGTTTGTATCACAGGCAGCTAGACTTTCAGTTTGACCAACTGAAGGGGGTTTGCAGCCTGTGTGGGAGTGTCTTTAAAGAGATTTTAAGGACACGTAGGAGCTCTGAAATGAAAGTAAACACACCGTGAGAGAGGATTCTGCATCAGAGTGAAAGTAGAACATTTGTGAATTGTATTGCATAAGTCCTCAGTCCTCAAGCTGATAAAAGTAGTGTGTGTGTGTGTGTGTGTGTCAGCATGCAGTCTGACTTAGTATTGCAGAACTTACAGTTACTCATAGCAAGTCAGACACAGCCGACCCAAAGAGACAGGAGCTACTAATAGCAAAAGAATGTAATTCTTGTAAGGGAGCTGTTGTACTACTTCCAGGAAGAAGACTTAATGCTTTGCTGGCAGAGCTGAATCATTGTATCGCAGACTTCACCTGGAAATAATGAACCACGTGTCAGTGTACAGCATCTATCACCACTTGATGTGTCACCAGAAGTAAGTTATATTTTCCTGAATGTTTAATGTTAAATCTGAATGAAGACCGTAATTCATGAAACTCATTTTTCAGTGGGAAAAGTCCAAACAGTTAACCAGAAGATAACTGAAGGCAGTAAAAAAGGGGGGGCAGTTGAAGGTAATTACTTTAAAATCTTTAAAGTCCACTGTTTATATCCTGTATCACGAAATAGCCTCAAAATATCACTACAATATTGGTGTTTATTGACAGCATTTGTCCTGTGAACACAGCATGTTTGTTGTGTTTGTGTGAAGGTCTACATTCTACCATGAGTAAGCCTGAGGAGGAAGATGAGGGAGTCCCTCCCTCCAGCTCCACCCTGTCTGAGGATCAGGAGAGCCGGACCGAACCTGACAGGTGAGATAAAGAGCTGTCCAACCAGAGCTCAGTGTAACATGAGTCCACTGTCAGAGGAGTGTGAGTCCTGAGAGGAAGGAGAGGATGATACTCAGTCAGACATTTTAATTTGAACTGTTTGTTGGATTTGAAGCTTCTAATAATAAGCCTGATTTTGTTCTAATGTCTGACAGCACTTCATCAAATTTGGTTTCCTGTCTGTTGTAGCTGGTAACACATCTTTCCTCACAGTCACTGACCTCCGCATACGTCCACCTGTCTTTGTCAATGCTTTATTTCTTTCAGGACTGAGCAGCAAAGAGCAAAATCTCCTAAACCAAGTTGTGTGTCAATGAAGAGTGACAAGTCCATTGATGCTGTTATTGATTTTAAAAGGTAAAAAGTCAAATTTTAAATAAGTTAAAGGAACTTTCTGAAGGAAATTCTCTACTTATTTTTAATCCCTTTTTTAATGCTCTATTTTAACAGGACTGAGCAGCAAAGAGCAGATTATCCTGAACCAAGCTGTGTGTCCATGAAGAGTGACAAGTCCATTGATGCTGTTATTGATTTTAAAAGGTAAAATTCAAATTCCAAGTAAATTAAAGGAACTTTTTAAGCACACATTCTGAACAAAGGGGGTTAACTATATATCACTACTCTACCATTACTGCATTACTTAGCTTACATTAGCATTAGTTGTCAGCATTTGAACCTCATGCTGATTGTGACCTTTGATCTACAGAGTGTGAGAAAGTATAAAAAATGAGGTAAATGTTAAATAATGCAACTGATGGTCAAATTAGGCTTTGTGAAGTCTTGTAACTTGTTTTCCACTTTCCCTCTTTTTCTCCGTCTCTTCTCAAGCCCTTGGTTTGTGTATGAGATGTATGCTTTAACCTTTATCATCAGTGTAAAGTTACACGTCTTCATCACTAATGGATCCTGTTTTCTCCACAGAATCCACCACGAGACGTCAGAGGTTTCCACTGGTCGTAAAACAGTCAAACTGGACTCCATATTTATGGTGCGTACACACACATACATCACTTAGATAGTGATGGCCAGCAGAAGTTGATCTGAAAAAATTAATATATTTCTGTTCCAGTGTCTTGAGGAGAACATTGTGACTTTTGCAAAGAACGAGTTGAAGAAGTTCCAGAAGGTTCTGAGTCCAGATTACCCAGAATATTTAGCAGGCCAAAGTGAGGATGAGGAGGTCATAGTTGATGAAGAAAAAGAACAGAGGAGGAGCAGCGAGGAGGCATTTCTGAAGTTCACCCTGCAGTTCATGAGGAGAATGAAGCTGGAAGAGCTGGCTGACTCTCTGCAGAAAAGTAAGAGGCCTTTGATGGATGGAGCAGGAAAATAAATTTAAACGGTAGTTACTAATTGCTGTAAATATTAGAGGGGTGAAAATGTCTTTATTCTAAGATGCACAGCAACAGGGAGGTGGAAGATTCTTCATCGATGCAGAGACGGAGCATAACTGAGAGTCTGCAGCCTATGTTCGTCGTTGACTGTCCGGCCTCAGGCTAACGTTACTTAATGTAGGAGGTGTGTCGGGAGGAGGCAGAGATCATCTGTAAGTGATAGATACTCACTGAGTATTGTTTTAAACGGACATCTCGGAGCATGTACAGATTTAATGAACTTGCCTCACAACAATCACTAATCTTGTCTGCGGTCATAAACATTAATTGTTACATGAGCCCAGCTAATCAGCCAAGATCAGAGGAGGCTCTGTTGACTTTGCCGTCCAGCTCTGAGAGAGGTGTGTGAGCAGCAGAGTCAATAAATGTCTTATCTTAAAGCTGCCACGTGAAAACAATATTATTGTAGATGACAACTAATTTGTAAGGCACTGCAGATGGATCAATGATTTGTTTTGTAATGTATAAAAACAAGATGCAGCTTTTATTTTGTAGACTGCTGTAGTCTGATTATTTGAAGGACTTTCTGACTAATAGGGGAATTTAAATGATGAAAAAGTGGCCATGTGCAGTAATATAGATCACTGAGGATGCCATACACTGAGATGCATTGAGAATCTTTTTACATTCAAGTCTTTGACAACTGAATTGTAATCGAATTGTGAGTCCAGTGAAGATTCACACCTCTGATAAATATGCTGTGCAACACCTGCATCAGATCTATAAATTCTCCTTAGCTGCTGTTAGATCCCGAGTCTTACCCCTGTCCAGGAGGTACTCGACCAGCTCTCCGTTTAAAGGGTTAGATCCCTAAACCTACAAGAGGTTGCTTAAAAACTGGGAATTTAAATAGGGATTGCTTAAGCTGGTGGTGAGGAGACTAGCTTCTAACTGCCTGAATCTGAACGTCTACCCTGCTTTCTCTGTATTGGCACCTGACATGAATAGCCCTTGAGTCAGATACGGCCACCAGCTGTTATGGCAGCTCTCCTCTAAATGATCAGTTCACTTGGTATGGTTCTAGGTTGGATTTTAAGGGCATTTGGTAAACCCAAAAGGACTGTTTCAATTTGGTAGGCTAGAGTAACCTTTAAGAACCTTTAAGATATTATGTGCGAAGCGCAGCCCACTATTGTTATTCCTCGCGCCTCTTCTTCTTCTTTTTCATCCTCCCGTGATATTTTGGCAGGTTTCTTGCCCCGCACCGTTGAGCACACACAAACGAAAAATATATCAAAACGTGCGGCTCGATCTGACTCGGTATGCTATCATTCAGATTTCCAGAAAAATTATTTTTCGCGACTTACGTCGTGAAAAACTGCGAGAAATTTCCCATAAGAATGAATGGGACAAAAAATGTCGTAAATCTTCGACGTTTTTCAAAGATCTCCTGCTCTGGCATACATTCACCTAGAAACACCATTCACACTTTAAAATGTAGGCACAAGACTTGTCTAATTGACTTGTAATTGACGTTTTTTCCTACGATGTAGAGTTTTTGATCTCTGACCCTTTAACGATGGTGAGTGATTTTGGAAAAATTCAGGGTTTTCAATGAGTGTGTATGGCGGAATGTTTATGCAGCAGAGTGCAGGGGCCAACTGACAGAGTGGGATAGACTCAAAATATTTTTCAGAAAACTTCTCTTTCTGTGACGATCCCGGCCACAAATGTCTCTCAAAAACAGTGATATTTACCAATGTTGTAGCCACACAGGTCTTTTTCTCCCAATGTGTCTACTTTAACGGTAGGATTTATGGTTTTTGAATTATCCGCCTCTAACCGACAAGAGTAGCTCTCAACAGTCCCATTCACTCCAATGTAAATCGGGAAGAGGATTTTAGAAACTGCACCCTTTTTTAACTCGCTCTTATTTCCACATTTCTGAAACTAGGACCACAAAACTTGATGAGTGTGTTCTTTAAGGCCTTTCCTGCATTATGGTGAAATTTTGCTGATATCATGTTTGGTTTTGGATAAATAGTACTAGTTTGACGTCCTAGATATGAGGCTGAAATCACTCTGAAATCAGCTGTCTCAGCCACGGTTTCACACAGAGATAGACACACACAAACAGACACACAAGGAGACAGACACACACACACACACACACAGACACACACAGATTATTAATCAGTTTTCCAGAATATTCATGTTTTCGCCACGTAAGTCGCGAAAACCTGCGTAAACTTTCCCATAAGGAATGAATGGGACTAGATCAAAAAACACACAGAGAGACAGAGAGACACACACACACTCACATGCACACAAACACACACACACAAAGTGAATGAGACCAGGTGAAAAGATCAAAAGAAAGATTTCAAACATCGACATCTCTGGCATACTTTGACCTAGACACACCATTCAAACTTTAAAATGTAGAGAAAGATTTACTTAAGCTTTCATAGTTTTTTTTCATCACGGGGCAAAGCGTACAGCCCACTCTTGCGATTCCCCGGCAGGGAATTGTCTAGTTTCAGTTACTATCAATCATTATCAAAAATACTTATTGATAAATCACAATACTTTAAATAACCAATTAAACTAAAAGAGCTGAGGCCTGGTCAGAAATACTTAAATTTAGGTGAGATGGAGAGGGTCAGGTCTTTCCCTGGCTTGGCTTTCCCTTCCTGCTGAGAGTCCAAGTCCCTGAGGAAAATCACCACCCCGGCCAAGGTCTCGTAACTTCCTCAAAGTCCAAACTTCGAGCGAGTGGAAGAACGAACTTTAGTCTGTGCTCCTCAGGTTATATACACTCTTGCCTACGACACTGGCTTGGTTTTGTGTCCTTATCAGGACATTTTTTCGGCATCTCTCCATTCACTGGTTGATAACCCATTGATTAAGATTTCATAACGCTTCTCTCTTGCTTTGGACAGTGGCATGGTTTTATGTCCTTATTAGGATATTTTCCCACCATCTCTCCGTTATGACGGCTGGCGATTTCATAAGGATCTCACACGCCTCGGCCACAGTCTGTGCCCGTGCCCAATTAAGCAAAAGCAAAAAAGCTTGATCAAGGTCTTTCTCTGTTTGAAAAATCGCAGGCAGCAGAGCTGTCGGCTGCAACCAATCGCCCAGGAAAAAAAGAGACAGAATTTCAGCATGTAATACATTATATTGCTGTATGTGTTGAATTGTCATTGGTCAACCATATAGATAAGATGAATACTATTATTGGACAATCGAGTAAAAATGGTGGGGAGAAACCGCGGTTTAGACTTTAGCCCTCCCATCGTTGGTGCACAAACTGGTCCCAGTTTCTTGGCACACGAACCATGATTCCTGGAGACGTCACCCTGTTGAAGAAAACAAAATGTCCCTCACCTGATCTACCTGTTCTCCCTATCTGCTTTTGTTTATGCGCACAAGGGATTTGGGAGGTGATATCGCTGGCCTTGGAGGCCTCTTCATGTGGGAAAGGGATGAGTGAGAAAAGACAATCTATGTGTCACATTGTGGCAGACATCATAATTTATTGAGCAATGAACGATGTGTGTGTAGGTTTCATGAGCAGTGTGCTTGTGAAGGGGAGTCACGGGCAGTCATGGGCAGTATTTAGTAAGCCGGGGTCATAGGGGGACATACTAAGTGATCGATGGGGCATAAAGGGGCATTTTGAAAATGTATAAATCCTAACAAATGTAATGGTTTAACACATTCCAATGAATTTATGGCAAACACAATGAAGCAAGCAAAGTTTTGATATATTTCAGAATCATTTCAGGACTAAGTATAATGTCCCTTTCTTGTATTTGTGTCTGGTAGGAGTGTATGAATCTCAACTTTTCTGACACTGTCTCTCTGTGTGTGTACACACTGGTATGTATATTAGACAGGAGTAAATGGATCTCAACTAATTTGACACTGCACATACTGCTCATCCAAAGCTGTGACATAGAACGACAACACAAAGGACAATGGGGGTCCATTTTCCATCACATCTGTCAGCCTGACTCTACTTGGTTTGACTCTGCATAGCAGGGATTTGCATTTCCACCACAACTTGGCTACCTGCTTGAAAGTGTTTTAATAACTACTTCACAATAAAGCCCCCCATTATTTACTAATTTAAAGCTTTTATTAACATGACTCTTTGAACAGCTGAAAGCTAATACGATGAAATAGTAAAGCACAGAAGATGTTTGAAAGAACAATCAGGACAAAAGCAACTATAGAGATTTAGTTAGAAGCTACAAAAGTACTGACAGGTGGAGGAGACAGGTGCTTGTTATGGGTTGGCAGTCCGCAGTTTGCTTGGAGGTGGCACAGGCGCTGCTTGGCCCTACTCTGGGGCAGGTCCATTGCAGGCACGGTGTGGCTTAACTCGCCACAGTAAACCTGGTGATGGAAAAGCAAGTTGGCGTGGCAGGGTTTGTCTGCTGGAGAAACACTACCTGGCTCCAAATGTGATGACAGCTCGATGTTGCAGTCAGTGGGTCAGAATCTTAAAAGACACTTGTACTTGTACTTTTATCTAATCCAATGTGTAATTTTGCCCTGTAGGAACTTTTGCTGCAGTGTGCCGCAGAAAACACAAATCTAACCTTCAGAAGAAGTTCCAGTGTGTGTTTGAGGGGATTGCTAAAGCAGGAAACCCAACCCTTCTGAATCAGGTCTACACAGAGCTCTACATCACAGAGGGAGAGACTGCAGATGTCAATGGTGAACATGAGGTCAGACAGATTGAAACAGCATCCAGGAAAACAGGCAGACCAAAAACAACAATCAGACGAGAAGACATCTTTAAAGCCTCACCTGGAAGAGATGAACCAATCAGAACAATGATGACAAAGGGAGTGGCTGGCATCGGGAAAACAGTCTTAACACAGAAGTTCACTCTGGACTGGGCTGAAGACAATAATAACCAGGACATACAGTTCACATTTCCATTCACTTTCAGAGAGCTGAATGTGCTGAAGGAGAGAAAGTTCAGTCTGGTGGAACTTGTTCATCACTTCTTCACTGAAACCAGAGAAATCTGCAGGTTTGAAGAGTTCCAGGTTGTGTTCATCTTTGATGGTCTGGATGAGTGTCGACTTCCTCTGGACTTCCACAACACTGAGATCCTGACTGATGCTACAGAGTCCACCTCAGTGGATGTGCTGCTGACAAACCTCATCAGGGGGAACCTGCTTCCCTCTGCTCGCCTCTGGATGACCACACGTCCTGCAGCGGCCAATCAGATCCCTCCTGAGTGTGTTGACATGGTGACAGAGGTCAGAGGGTTCACTGACCCACAGAAGGAGGAGTACTTCAGGAGGAGATTCAGAGAAGAGGAGCAGGCCAGCAGAATGATCTCCCACATCAAGACATCACGAAGCCTCCACATCATGTGCCACATCCCAGTCTTCTGCTGGATTACTGCTACAGTTCTGGAGGATGTGTTGAAGATCAGAGAGGGAAGAGAGCTGCCTAAGACCATGACTGAGATGTACATCCACTTCTTGGTGGTTCAATCCAAAGTGAAGAGCATCAAGTATGATGGAGGAGCTGAGACAGATCCTCACTGGACTCCAAAGACCAGGAAGATGATCAAGTCTCTGGGAAAACTGGCTTTTGAGCAGCTGCAGAAAGGAAACCTGATCTTCTATGAATCAGACCTGACAGATTGTGGCATCGATATCAGAGCAGCCTCAGTGTACTCAGGAGTGTTCACACAGATCTTTCAAGAGGAGAGAGGACTGTACCAGGACAAGGTGTTCTGCTTCATCCATCTGAGTGTTCAGGAGTTTCTGGCTGCTCTTCATGTCCATCTGACATTCATCAACTCTGGAGTCAATCTGCTGGCAGAAGAACGATCGCCCCGGCAGTCTAAATCATTCAGAAAGACACCTGAACTCTTCTACCATAGTGCCGTTGACAAAGCCTTACAGAGTCCACATGGACATCTGGATTTGTTCCTGCGCTTCCTCCTGGGTCTTTCACTGAAGACCAATCAGACGATCTTAAAAGGCTTGATGACACAGACAGGAAGAAGCTCACAAGGAACAGTTCAGTACATCAAGAAGAAGATCAATGAGAATCTGTCTCCAGAGAGAAGCATCAATCTGTTCCACTGTCTGAATGAACTGAATGATCGTTCTCTAGTGGAGGAGATCAAACAGAAACTGTGTTCAGAACGCATCCTCACAAAAAAACTGTCTCCTTCTCAGTGGTCCGCTCTGGTCTTCATCTTACTGACATCTGGAGAAGATCTGGACGTGTTTGACCTGAAGAAATACTGTGCATCAGATGAGACTCTTCTGAGACTGCTGCCAGTTGTCAAAGCCTCAACTAAAGCTCAGTAGGTCAAAAATATAACTACGTCAATGAAATACATTCAAATCTGAAAGAATAATCTTATTGTTTCTTTTTTTTTTTGCTATTTCTTCTTCAGGCTGAGCAGTTGTAATCTATCAGAGAGAAGCTGTGAAGCTCTGTCCTCAGTTCTCTGCTCACCGTCCTCCAGTCTGAGAGAGCTGGACCTGAGTAACAACGACCTGCAGGATTCAGGAGTGAAGCAGCTGTGTGCTGGACTGGAGAGTCCAAACTGTGCACTGGAGGTTCTCAGGTCAGGATTCATTAGGTTGTTCAACAGAATACCATAGTCTTCACAGAAAACATGGGTTGAAAAAAGATGTTATGTATGTCAAGATTGTTGCTACTTTAATTTTTGAGATCTTCATAGACTTCATGAAGTTAAAAGTTTGACTCTCGCAGAGTCGAGACAACTTCTCTCAGACTTTCAGTTTATGTACAGTATCAACATAAATGTAAATGAACTGAGAGACGGAAAATGTGATGAGTCTCTTGCCAAGTGAAGATTTTAATTTAGATGTGAAATGAACACAAACTGTGCTCAAAGAAGACTGTTTGAGCTAATTGTTTTTGTGTCTGTTTGTGCGTGTGTAGGCTGTCAGGCTGTCTGATAACAAAGAAAGGCTGTGGTTTACTGGCTTCTGCTCTGAGATCCAACCCCTCCCGTCTGAGAGAGCTGGACCTGAGTTACAATCATTATCATCCAACAGACTCAGAAGTAAAGCTGCTTTCTGATGGACTCAAAAATCCCGACTGGAGACTGGACAGCCTCAGGTACAGACAGACACAAATGTAAAGTTAAGTTTGCTTAAGTCAGGGGAGTCGAACCTATTACAAAAAAATGTCCCACTTAGCTCTTGTTGTATCAAATAGAGCTGCAATGATTGCTGAAGTAACTCGAATAATTGGATTACAAAAAATAGTTAAAGCAAAATCTCTGCCTTGAGGCTTCGTTTAATTCCTATCACCCGCGTTATGTGGCCTGCTTAGCTCAGGGGTCATTTTTCCACACGGACTGTTATTGCGGAGACACACCACTACGTTCAGAATTGAGTTAGTTCAATGGCGGAGGGCCAAGAAGCTGTCTGTAGAAGTCAGAGAATATCCAAAGTTTGAGATAATTTCACACTTGGAAAAAGAAGATAACAAAGTGCAACATGTCTATTGCAAAGCAGAACTGGAGTACCACAACTGCACGTCGACAATGATTCAACATCTGAACCTAAAGCATCCAGCTGTTAACTAGTGACCGACCGATTATCGGACACTGATATATCGGGGCCCGATAGAACGGCCTAATTTCTATCGGGGGTTCTATCGTATCGGTGAAATGTTGCGCCGATAGAAAAAAAAAGTGTGTCAATGACAAAAGCACGCGCCGGTGTACTGATTTATTTTGTCCAGTGGGGCGCGCTGAGCTCAGCCAGAGACTTTGGCTCAGCTCACATTTCAGTGAAGTCCCTTCCCCACTCTTCACCACGAAACCTCCCGACCACCTGACCAACCAGCGGACAACCAGCTGACTTTTCCCCCTTTTCCACAAGCCACAATTGCTGTATAATTGTGGACTGGATTGTCCTGTGTTCATTTCCCATGTTTGTGAGACAACGCGGAACGCTCCCCACTACGCGCTTGCTATAGTAACTTTTAATTGATTGAAAACGTTTTAAAAGTTTGCACAAAAGCACCAAAGGTCACAGTTTAATACAAATACAATGCTAAAAGGATTGAACCAAGAAAGCACTAGTCTCCCCGACACGACACGGGATCACTTTTATTTTATCGTCGTCATTTTGGCTTGGTTTGATTGTGTGTGTCCACAGCTGGGTTGGTTTATGGAGGGGACGAATGAACGACATGTTTTTTGGCATGCATTGCTGACCTGGGCATTGTTTCTCAATAAATTAGAAAAACCTTTCCTATCATTACCTTTTTCTGTGCATGGTTGAAGGAGATCGCATCCACGCTCTGCTCCCTCCTGCGCCGAAGTGTCCCCTTTAGTCACATAAACCAACCCGGGTGTGTGGACACAACCACCACATCAACTCGCCACCTGCATCTATTTAAACTCCGTCACTTTGCTTTGTTCTTTTGCCCTGATGAAGACCTCCAGGTCGAAACGTTGGCCATGTCTGATCGATAACACGATAAATTAAGTAACGTCAGGCATATTTAACATCAAGGCTACGAGTGTGCCGCATCACTTCCTCATCAACGCTGGTGTCTCTTATTTGTGGCCGCTGCCAGCGCCACACGGGCTTTGCCTTTCAGCAATCAAGCGCTGTTTTCGTCTGTGTTAAAAACAATAACAGCAGCAGCTGTAGGCAGCTGAGATCGCTGTTCCGTCTGTTTTGCATGCAAATATGAATTAACACAGTGAAATGAATGGTTCTCTATTTACAAATTTAAAAATGCATAGGTTAAATAATATAAATGTTTTCTTTCCTTTATTACACAGATGGCTGAAAAAAGGAGCAAAGTATGTTAAATATTAAAAGTCTTGAATAAAGAGTTTGGTTTAAGGAAGCATCTGTCTGTACTACTGTCACTGTGACTGTACTATTGCATCATCATATCGGTGCAAAATCTATGCACAATCCAAGGCCTGTTTTCATTCCAGCTCAAAAACTCACTATATCAGTTGCATATCGGCTATTGGTGATTGCACCTCCTCTAATATCGGCTATCGTTATCGGGCCAAAAAATTCCTATCGGTCGGACACTACTGTTAACACCAGCTGACCAAGCGTTGCCGACACAAGCTAACTTAAACATTGATGCTAGCTAATTTAACGTAGCCTTCCATCGCTAATTAGAGGCTGTAGCCTGATGTCGGTATTAGGGATGTGAATCTTTGGGTGTCTCACGATTCGATTAGATTCCGATTCTTAGGGTCACGATTCGATTCAAAATCGATTCTCGATTCAACCGATTCTCGATTCAACCGATTCCCGATTCAAAAATTGATACAATGCATGGTGTGTTAAGGCAAATTATGGCATTAAAACATGTGATGTGATTTTTAAATAAACTGATTCCAATGATGTAATCACACAAAGGCAAACTTAAGACAAAAGGTAACATCTATGTTCACATTATGCTATATAAGAAATGAGAACTTCCTCTATGAAATGTGCAACAGCACAACTTTAATAGCGCAATCTGCTGCAGAATGAAAAAAGCAAGCCCTTAAAGAGTGTGTTTTGACTAGATGAATATGGGTTTTGAAAAGGTTGCTGTCTCTCTGCTTGGAAGGAAGGTGCGGCTACACTGTGTGTGGATGTTATGACCTGCACCTTCTTTTTGTGCACTTCTGTTTGACATTGTGGCTGCAGTGCATGGCTGCCCTTGCTTGCATAGTTAATAGCCGCATATATACTGGGCAGCAAGCTGCCAATTTGACCGTCCTTTATGCGGCTCGGTCCATGGATTTAGACAGAAGCCGGTAAATTGGGGGTCTGTCCTGGTCCGCCAATTTGCCATCTCGGAGGGTACACTTTTATCCAACTCCATTCCGATCTAAATCCGAGACGTCTTTATGCCGGAAATTGCGTGAGATGGGCGGAGGTGTGGATGACCGGCGCTGTTGTGCACCCCACAGCTGAGGAGTTTTAAAACCAGTAAACAGCTGATCACAGCAGTCAGTCCATCACTTCATCCGCGGACGTCAAGATGAGCAACTGGGCAGCTGCTGAGATCCAGGACATGCTAGCGTCTCCTCGGTCTCTGAAGCCGTCTTTGCTGTTAGCTTGTTGTTGTAGCGGCTGGCTAGGAACGGTCGCTACTTTCTAATTAAAAGCCCCCCGCTAAGAACCCAGTTCTATACTCCAATGGGGTGGAATGCCAAGCTCTTATTTTGAAGACAAATTCATTGTCTTTCTTTCCCCAAGCTTGCTGCAACGCTGCGTACGGAAGCCCGTGGGGGCGCACAGAGAGACTGGTGAACGTTAATAAAAAAAACGATTTTTGAAGTTTATGAATCGGTTCAGAATTGTGGATGATTAGAATCCCGATTCTTATGTGAATCGATTTTTTGCAGAATTATTTTTTATCAGATTACTCGATTAATTGATGGGATAATCGGAAGAATACTCGATTCTAAAAATGTTTGACAGCTGCAGCCCTAGTGTCAAACCATGCAGAACTTTAATAAGTTTGTTTCATTTTGTTTCTTTTTTTTGTCTTTGATCACAGAATTAAAAGTAAAACTCTTCAGCAGCATTTCTTTGCAGAAAAATTATATATTCAACAAACACTGTTAACAGTTTTCACTGAAGCTGTAAAGTGCTGATCTCACTGTTTTTACAGGATGGATCCTGTTGGATCACATTTCATGAAGTCTGGTCCGAAGAAGTGTAAGTGTGTCATTGTTTGTGTTTATTGTCTTTTTTATGAATAATGAGCTGAAGAAATATCATGAAATGATGTTGATTTTGATATATATCGACATGAAATGAGTTACCATTGAAGTATGTCGAGTCTCAAATATCATATGCAAGCCAAACACATGGCAGATGCAGAAAGCCCGCCCCCCCCCCTCGCCAAAAGCAGACATCACCATGTTTTGATCCCATTTAGGCTAAGGGGATATTTTTTTAGCCTTTATTTTCCTGCATGATTTGAAGTGTTGAATTAACATTTTCATAAAGCAAGCATATTTGCCCTTTCTCATGTTGTTAAAAGTATTAAGAACATGAAAAAAATACATTAAGGTACATTTAGAACAAAAAATTGCGATTAATTTGCGATTAATCACGAGTTAACTATGGACAAAATGCGATTAATTGCAATTAAAAAAATGTATTGTTTGACAGCCCTAAAAAGGTATATATATGTATATGTATGTATGTATGTATGTATGTATGCATGTATATATATATATATATATATAT
>CAEMYA010000495.1:16842-37251 GCA_903131615.1 Diplodus sargus
AAAAAAAAAAAAAAAAAAAAAAAAAAAAACAGGCTCATTAAGTCCCGCCTACTGCTCCTACTGCAAATTGCCAGAATCCACCGCGACCGGGCAACAAGAACCAATCAGAGCCAGGATGGTGTTTGATGGACTGTCTGACAGCTGTCGATCACTGCGCACGCACACGCTGCGGACAGCTCCCGCCCCCTTCCTCCTCAGCTCCGCTCGGTCAAACTCATATCTACGAGAGCGGCTTCTGGAGCCCAGAGAAAGTAATGGCGGAGCAACAACCGTCAGCGAGGAAACAACTACCGATACCTCCGTTACCAACAACAGCATTCACGAGTAAAAAGAAGAAGCCAGAAGAAATAAAGCACAAAAGAATGAATTAGACAGAGCCCGGGATAAAACCACAGTAAACATCGGAGAGTGGCTTTTCAGAGGTGGAGGGAGCTCCGTGATCTAGAAGGATTCAAAACCGACGCAGAGCTGGCGACTTTTCTACTTGACAGGTAATTATCCTGCTTGATTTACATAATGTTTGATTTGATTTTTGGCTGGGCTAAAAAGCTAATTGTTACCGTAGTGCATGTGATGTTTTATTGCAGTTGGGCTGTACCTGTGTACACAGTTAAGCCTGAGGACAAGAATGGGCCAGTGCGTACCCTACATCGCGACCTGCTCCTCCCTTGTGGTTTTCTATCTGCCACTGTGACGAATGAACCTGTCAAACAGCCCAACAGATAAGTTGATTTGTATGCACCAAAAACTATTAAAAGTGGTTTAAAGGTGTTTTAAAATGAAGAAAGGAAGAGAAAAGAAAATCTGCAGAACGGGTTTCCAAGCTAGCCAATCAGTGAACCCCGTGAGCCCCAGGTGATCAGTCCCGTAGTTTTACTTCCTGTCGTTACTTCCTGTTTGCGGACGTTGATACACTTGATGCCTCGGGTGATGTCCGATCCATGTGGAGATTAAACCTGTTGTCATCCAGTGGGTCAGACATGAAAATTATCTCTTAAACGGAGTTGTATTAATTTGTGATGATGTTAAACAGATGCTGATCGCTATATTGTTACATTTAAACTTTAGAGAGCAGCGTGAGAGATGAGAAGGTTTTCGCCGATCTGGCGAGGTGAAACGCTGTAAAGCTCATTCATAGATTGACCCCTCGGTGAGTAAAAACACTCTTTAATCTGTTCGGTTGATTGTAATGCACCTGATATTCATGTTAAACCTGTTCGTTTGATGATAAGGCAGCTGATATTCATGTAATTGCCGCAGATAGCCATGAAAAGGTGCTAATGGTGCTAACCACCTAAGACCGTGGTTTATGATGCTAACATCCTAGTGGTTAGAGTTTAGCCACTTAGCTGGCATGATTATTTGGTTTCATGTGTTAAGTATTGAGACACTTATTGTTTACAAAGGAGGATGTTTACAAAGGAGGATGTTATTTTCCTAAACTGTTGTTTATTAGATATGTTGGAAAAAAGATATTTGTGAGATTATTTGATTGATGTGTATTTTATGCCTGTGGTAATTAAAGAGGTCAATATTTAGTGCATTCTCTCACTGTTACCGGTGCAAGGAGAGATAGCTAAGCACGTTAAGCCTTAATGCCTCTAAGTTACTATGAATGTTTACTGCACTTTTTGCAATTTCTCCACCAGATTAAAGGAGCACTATATGATATTTTTTTATTTCTGTAAAATGATCTGGTGTTGGTTATAAAATGTGATTTCAGTTCTTTGAAATGGTAATCTCTCTATAAAAGCAAGGAATCTCTGTCTGTCTGTCTGTGCCTCAAATATCTCTGCGGATCAGGATCAGAATGACCTGAGAGTTTCAACATGGCTGCCGTTTGGTTCAGTGGTGTGCGACTTCGCATTTGTTTGGACTGCAATGATACTGTGAATAAATTATTTCATAAATGCTTTACAAATTCGGAAGCATAGTCCACTGGAGCTACCACAGTCACGTGCGCACCAGAGCCAATCACTGCAGAGCTCAAGCCACGACACACATTAAGAAACAAGCAGATTTATACCTGCGGCAGCGCGAGCTGGACCGGGAGTTAGCCGGCGGTTCGGTCCTATTCTGTTCTGTGCATCTAAACTGACTGTTGTGGATTAATGAGACTAAACCAGACCGGACCGAGTCTGTTCAGGTCTGAGGAGAGCGGATTTATACCTGCAGCGGCGCGAGCTGGACTGGGATTTTGCCAGCGGTTCGGTCCGTTCTGTTCTGTGCATCTAAACTGACTGTTGTGGATTAATGAGACTAAATGAGTCCGGACCGAGTCAGTTCGGGTCTGAGGAGATCCGGAGACGCGTGAACAACAAAGTGGAATCGGAATCTGTGGATGTTCGTGTGTAGCTAGCTGCTAGCCGCTAACCAACCTACACGGCCCAACTCCTGAGTTGATGGACCGGACGCACCGCCCTGTCCAAAACCGGACTTAGGGTAAATAATGCCACGCTTTTTCGCGAACATTGCCGTCACGTTTGCTTTGTGTCTGGTGCAGATTAAACGGTAAAAACCGAAAAACTAAAGTGTTCAAGCAGCAAGTTTGGTTGTAGAGGAACAGGAAGTTGTGGGAGGGACGTGGGCGGATGAGTGACAGGCAACGACGGTCGATGTACAGACAGCGATATTGAGAGTTGAGAGATTTGTGACATTTAGCGTGCTTGGAGTGTATAGTAGTGTGTAATGTAGTGTTTGGTGTTGTGTGTTTAGTGTGTAGTAGAGTCGTTTTTTTGTTTAATGAGTCAAAACAGGAGAAGCTGAATGTGGAGCAGGCAGTGCAGCTCTTCATTCAGCTGGAAGGAGCTCAGGCAGACCTGAGCATTGCCTGCATTTAAATGGAAATAGTTAAACAGAACTTTGTACATTTTTAAAATGTATGCACTTATTCAGCAAACAACAATTTAAATTTGCATTATAAGTAATAAAAATGGTTTGTTAAACATATTTGTGGTTTTCACAGTAAAAAATAACTTTTTCTACTCGGATTTTATGTTTTTTTTTAGATTTTAGGTCCATTGTGTTAGTACAATATGTCAAAATGAAAAAATAACTGTACAGTCACACATGTGAGGTTGTGCTGAAAATAATCACACCAAGTAAATAGTTTTTAAGGTGAAATATAATGACAAAATCAAAAATAGTCAAAAATGGCCAATTATACCCTGGAATATCGGATTTCACAACAAACCTAAATATCCCTGACGTTCCACCTTCAAACAGCCTCATTTGGCCATCAATGAAAAAGCTTCTTAACCTCCCACTTTTCTATAGGAACACATATTTTCATACGGGCAATGCACTAGTTAATGTAATCACAGTTCTCTGAAAACTTGAATATGATCATAAGAAGCACTTGGAATGTATTTATAGTTTCACAACTGCAAATGAACACTTGAATAAAGTTAGATTTTTTGTTGTACAACTAGACCTTTTTGAGAACATGATTTGAACCAGCTAATACAAAGGAATATTATTGATTGGTAAAAATTCATGGAAAATAAGAGAATGGATTTGATTTACATCGATAGGGTGTGAATATAACAAGCTATTTGGATCTCCTCTGACCTGTCTATAGGTCAGGCTTTTTGTGACATCATCAAATGAGGTCCCAGCCACGTCCCAATGTCCATTGGAGCGCTTCCTGCTGGTTTTGTGTGAGGTTTCCAGAGAACCAGGGATTGTTTCCAGATCCCAGATACAAAGATTCCCAATGTGAGCTGGGTGGCGAGCTACATCAAATCTACTGATATTGAACTCTGATAGTGGTGACGGACTTCCCAATTCCCCTTCCTCACGGACTGTGCGGTAGGACAAAACAAACACTGGTTCTCTGACTTTGAAGGGAAAAAAAAGGGCCCCAACGCAAACTTTGGGAACAGAGGTTTTATTTTGCCAGCTTTATTATTTTAATTTGTTATTAAGAGTGTTGTATTTTTACATTGTGCTAATCATCCATAATAACAAGTAGCCACAAAAACTCAAACCATTGTTGCCTGTGTCTTTTGAGTATTCACAATATAAGGGCTCTTACAAACCTTAAGTCTTCTGTAACTGGTCCAGCTATTAGTGTTGATTAGTACTTACCTGTGCTCTGTTATTACATCATAATAAGGGTTACATGTAGCATCTCCCAGAGGGCAACAGATCTAACAGGGGGTAGGCAGGGTGTGAGGGGTCTCCTGTGATGGCCTTGGTTCTCCTGAGGCAGCAGGATGTGGTAATGTGTTCCAGGCTGGTCAGAGGGCAGCCGATCTTTTGGGCGGTGTTTATGACCCTCTGCACCGCCTTCCTGTCCTCGGCTGTTGAGCCTGCGTACCACACACCCAGTCAGTACGTCAGTACGCTCTCCACAGAGGAGTGATAGAAGGCCAGCAGCAGCTTTGTGTCCAGTTTGTTTTTCCAGTTCTTTTTTCTCTTTCCACATGTCAGAGATTGCCACAGACATCGAGGCATGCTGTTGCACTTTTAAGAATAAAGAATCTTCCCGCAAAAATAAGTTTGTTGACTTTGACTGACAACTAACAGTGCATTGTTACTCTGCATATAACTTACATTGTTATATTACTTTGAAAAATAAAGCTTGACAATATTTATAGAGTTATCACTTGCTTTTGATAAGCATATTTGCTTTTGAGACATGCATGCCTAGACTCAGACGCAGTGATTCCAATTTCTTATACTGAAGGTTAGCTTTTTAAACTATTCTGAAGGGTATTTCAGTAAAATAAGGTAAAGTGCTATGTTTTTACATTTATGCAATTGGAAACAAATCCCTTTAGAAAGAAACTTTATTAGATACATAATGAAATCACAAATATTTTGAACAATATAAAAAAAGAAATCTATGTACAGTATTGCACAGCACTCAAAAATGCACATCTCAGGCTGTTGGTTGCAGCATTTCCTCTACAACTGTGGGCCTTTCCCTGCATCTCTGGGCTGGAGTTGGACAGGAGGTGCTGTTGGAGCAGCAGCAGGGGCTGAGTGGCTGAGGACATCACAGATGAGGCTGGGGTCCCGTGTCAAAGTTAGCTCGATATGTGGCGTGCCTGATGTACATCCAAGCGATGAATTTGCTCCTAGTAGATAAAGTATATATTAGTAAAACAACAATTACCTGAGTTACATTGATAATCGTTTTTGTTTAGAAACAGATTCTTATTACTGTGACTACTTACACGTTCAAATGCAATCCTCTGCAACCTCACATGTCCGACTCGAGCAGTGTCATCTGTACGGAGGTCATCGGGTGTTTGCCCCACGCGACCTCCTCTGCCCCGGCGTCCACAGTCCCGGCCTGATCCACCTCGTCCACGGCTCCCTCGTCTACTCGTGCTCGTAGAAGCAGCTGCTGGGGTGAAGTCTTCATCTGAGCCCAGTGTCTCAGTCTCAAAACTCTAACCATATCAATATATAAAAATGTCACACGTTTTGCAAAGCGACAGATGTAAATAAGCTGCTAATTCACTGGTGTGACTGACGTGCTAAGCTAAATACTACACTTTCCTAACGTTATTGTTATCACAAAATTAGACTTTATTGCTAAATAAACATGTAATGAATTGAGGAACAAGTTTCTAGGTAAGGTATAGCCATGTGAAAGTCACAGTAAAGCGTTTAGCTGTGTGGAGTGTAGCTCATGTTGCTAATTCATGTGCCTGTTGTTTACCTGGGCTCATCAGTCACGCGCAGGTCGCGTGCACGCCAGCCTCCTCTGGGGGAGGGACTTTGGAGGCAGGGCAGGAGAGCAGCGGAGGGGGGGGGGGAGGGATCTGAAAGTTGTACTTGTTCAAATTTAATGCTAAGTCCTCTCCTCCAAGTTACCAACTGCACCTTTTAAGGAATTTGGGGGGCATTACATATAAGGGGCAGGAGGACAAGTGCATATGGTATAGTGTCAATGAGATTGTGCAGAGAGATAGGGGAGAAGTCAGACAGGAGAGTAGGACAGTGGACTGGTGAGTCAGAGGAAACAGTAGGATTATTAATATGTTAATGTTGTCAAGAAAGGAAGACAGTCAACTTTCACAATCTAATGGGGGAGGGCAGATACAGTGGGATGGGCAGGGTTTACAAGAGTAATTCTTGGATGGTGGAGATGGACCATCAGTTTAGATTTCTTCCAACTACGCTCCACTCTTCTAGCTTTCCTTTTCAGAAGGCGAATGTTGTCGTTAATCCAGGGGCGGGAGTTGTCTGAGGAGAATGATCTGGTCGTGTAGGGAGCTATGGTGTCTAATGCAGAGGAACACGGATTATTAAACCAGGCTACAAGATCATTCACATTATAGGAGTTAGTGGGGGAGTATAGGAATCAGAAAAACAAAATGGGAAAGTTTCTGCAGAGTGGGCATTGAGGAAGCGAGAGTGTATTGTGACAAAAAGAAAGATGTCGCCCCTGTGTTTGCCTGGCCGTCTCCCTCTGCTGAGTGTGCTGCTGTTTTTCTTGTGCCTGCTGTTTGTTGCACGGATTGTGTCACTGCTGCAGGTGTACGATCGCCTGACACTTATTAATATTTGTGACTCTTTCGAAAAGTTACCAATTTGTGGCTCTGATGGATACTCAAAGACGCCACCGCCTCTCCTGGCGTCCATACCACCACATCTACGGCGTCTCTCCTGTTGGTTACCTCGCAACAGTCGCCACAGAAGACGCGGAAAGTGAGGAGGGATCCTTATTAAAGTGAAAGCTTAGCTGGCTTCTTCCTTCCACGATTCCCGTCGTTTGCCAGTAGGATCCCTCACAGACTACAGCAGCCACGATCTGCTGAGTTCCACGGAGTACAGATATCGATGGCTCCGGCCAGTCCTCCGGGACACCGGGGTGCTGCTCACGTGTTGTCGGCCAGTGCGGATCTCCTAGAGCGGCTGTGCGCCAGGGAATCTCTGCCCGCTCAGCCGCTTCTTTCACCTGTCTGGTCGATGCTCAGTTCATATGGCGCTGTTACCGTTTCTCAATATGCGTTGTTCTCTGTACTTCTGTTCTTGTGGACTTGAGATACATCATCAGCGTCGGACCAAGTACTCTTTCAATTCAAAGTTCGCATCTGGCCAAGTACGGTCGAATACCCCGGATGTGTTCTTGCCTCGCTCATTTCATCGATAATGCATAGGTTGAGACTTGTGTGGACTTTGGAAAGCTACGTATCCCAGGATGCACTTCGTGATAGAAATGGCCAAAGAGAGAGGACTCATACTGTAAGGTACAAGTTTTACACGTTTCGAAATTATACTGATTTAGGGTCACGAAATGTAAGTTTTATTTATTTTTGTACGAGAATCTAATTGTTATTACTGCAAATTAGTGCTGTGGTCGATTCATTACAGCAGCACATAGTTTTTGCAGTGAAAATGACTGGAAGTTGAAATGCCGAAACCAGCGAAGACGATGATGTCATCAAGTACGTTCCTGTTCCAATTGCAGAAAGACTGTCCTCCTGTTCTCCCGTCATTCCGTCCCCCGGGAGTTTGTTTCTTCCAACTGAACTCCGCAAGTCCAGACTCCCGGAGTTCACAAGTTCGAACGTGGCATACTTGGTATTGAGAAATGGATCTCTCACAAATAAGACATTTATTTTGAATGACTTTTTCACAACACGTGATCTGGATTTCCTCCTGTTGACAGAGACCTGGTTGAAACCAGGTGAGATCAGCGCCTTCTGTGAGCTCCTCCCACCCAGTTGTTCCTTCTTCAGCACCCTCCAAGCTGCCGGTCGTGGTGGCGGTCTGGCTGCTATATTTAAAGAGAGCTTCAGATGCAAAATAATAACTGCCAATAATTATTCCACCTTTCAGCTGCAGTTGTTTGTGATCGACCTCTCTTGTCCTGCGCTGTGTGCCACAGTTTATCGTCCACCCAATTTAACAAGAACTTTCTCCAAGAGTTCTCTGAGTTCTTGTCTGATTTTATTCCAAAGTTTTATAAACTATTAATTTGTAGGGACTTTAATAGTCATGTTTGTTGTGCAGCAAATCAACTGGCAAATGAGTTTAAAGGCCTTTTGGATTCGTTTGGCCTCATTCAATCTGTTAATGCACCAACACACGAACATGGGCACACTCTTGACCTTGTCATTTCTCATGGGCTTTCAGTTTCCCTTAGAGAAATAGTGGACACTGCTATCTCGGATAACCTCCCTATTGTCTTTGATTTTGCTGCAGCCCCCACCTGCCAATAAGCCCGTTTCCCCAGCCTGCAGACACCATATCTTTACTCCATCAATGGCTAGAGAGTTTGCTGTCGCCTTTGGGGACTCTCAGCTGCATGCTGACAGTGGACTGGTTCCTCCCCTTTGTCCTGACACCTTACTCTCCACTTTCCACTCTACATGCTCTGCAATTCTGGATTCTGTCGCCCCTTTTCGGCAAAAAAGCACCAAAACCAAGGCCGATCCCTGGGTGAACGACCACACTCGTCTGCTCAGACAACAATGCAGACAGACTGAGTGGTGGTGGAAAAAGGACAAACTGCATGTATCACTGGGCTGGTTAAGGTACAGTTTGGCTGTTTAGCCAACAGCTCTAATCATCCGAGAGTGCTATTTAAAACTATTGACTCTGTTATTAACCCGTGCTCTACTGTCCTGTCCGATGCCTCCACCACAAATTGTGAAGTTTGTCTCTTTTCTTATAGACAAAGTGGCATCAGTTAGGCAGAATATCAGTAATATGCTTATGTCCGCTGACGATGTGTGTGCTCCTCCTGCACAATCTGTTGTTTTCGAGCAATTTGAGATTATTTCTCTCAGTGTGTTTACATGCACAGTTTAGTCAGATTACAGCCATAGTTTGACCAATGCTGCTCAATCGACAACTGCAATTATCCGAGTATACATGCCAGTGAGAAAATTGAATACATGCAGGAGTAATGCGACTATCAATCAAATAATCTACGCGGTGTAATTCGACTATGAGAAATCCGATCCGGTCCGATTTTAGTCAGACTATGGTGTATACATGCATCTTAAAGATCCGATCATAGTCGGACTAACGCAGTAATTCGATTTTCTTGAGTGTCATGTAAACGCACTCTGTCATCTCTCACTAAGGTGGTTAGTGGCTTAAAACCCATCAACTGTCCCTTAGACATTATTCCAGCCAAGTTTCTGAAGGAGGATTTTAGTTCTGTTGGATCAAGTTTGCTGGTTTTTATTAAAGGTCCCATATCATGAAAAACACGTTTTCTCTGGTCTCTACATATATAAGCTGGTCCTCCCTGAGCTGCCAACTCCCAGAATGATGAAAACAAGTGATTCCTGCATGGTCTCTGCAGCCCACCCACTGGTAAAACGGCGCTCCTACAGGCTGTTCAGATTCAGCTCCTTTCGTTACGTAACGAAAGGAGTCGTTATCATAGGCCGACCTCCTCTACGCGGTGATAGGAGATATCCGAGAGGGGGGCGTTCATCCCCAAGGTGAAGTTCGGTGTGTCCAGCAGTGAGACAGCAGCGTATCGCAATGTCGTCGCTCAAAGCTGCACACGCAAGTTGCTCTGTTGTTGGTTGTAAAAATCAACATCAGTGCTATATTCTGTCCCAGATACAGAACAACAGAAGAGACGGTGGTTGCGTTTCATTTTTTAACGACAACGTGCCTGCTGCGGTTCTTGTAAGCTTGTGTGTGTGTGCTAACCACTTCACATCGGACTGCTTCAGTAACGAGGGTCAGTACAAAGCTGGCTTTGCCTTGACACTGACCCTCGTAAAAGGATCAGTACCACCCATACCGGACCCAGCAGCTGCACCCGAGCCAGCGATAAGTGTCGCCGCGGTTTGATAGTATTTACAGTTGCCTACGAGTCTGGAGAAGTCCGCTAGAAATTGGCTAACTAGTTAGCTCTGCTTCGGTCCGCTATGCAATGGCGTTTGAAGCGAGTTTGATGTTAATAATATTAGGATGGAGCTTGGCTGTCACAGTAAAAAGGCTGGAAACATGTGCAGACTGGAGACAGAGACGATGCGAACAGTGTCCAAGAGTTTGGAGACTGTGTTGGAGACAAACACAGCTTTCGCTAGCTGCTAGCCATTAACTACCTGGCAGTAACTGTAACAACACATACGAACAAACTAACAATATTCAGACTCACTAACCATTCTGAAACATCCTGCTGCAGCCACAGAGTCTGTACTTCTTCAGGAGCCTCTCCTTCTGGGTCCCATTCTGGGTCAAACTGGTTCGGTTGAACGAAAATATCTCCGCGAGCCACAGCGATACATCCACGTAAACATTAGCGCATGCTACTGCTAACGCAGGGGGAATCCTCTCCCTGAGAGTGACTTGGCAGGAAGGGCTCTCAAAGTGGGCGTTGACAGACGGAGCTCATTAGCATTTAAAGGTGCAGGCACAGAAACAGACTGCTCTGTAGAGTGACTTTTAGACAGCTGGAATTCAGGACCACGCATAGGTTTGGGGCAATGCATATCGAATACAGAGTTTTTGGACTTCTGACAGCTGTGTGAAATTGATGAAAAACAGTATAATATGGGACCTTTAACACCTGTCTTAGCTCAGGGTCTGTCCCAGCTGCCTTCAAACACACTGTGGTTAGGCCCCTCCTCAAAAAACCACATCTTGACCCCTCTGTGCTGTCCAATTTTAGGCCTGTCTCCCACTTGCCTTTTCTTTCTAAGGTATTGGAAAAAGTTGTTTTTATTCAATTACAAACATTTTTAGAGATTAACTCTCTTCTCGATAAATTTCAGCTTGGTTTCAGATCCCGACATAGCACCGAGTCAGCACTGTTAAAGGTGCATAATGATTAGGGCTGAAACGATTCGTCGAGTTACTCGATTAACTCGATTATAAAAATTCCTCGAGGCAAAAACTCTGCCTCGAAGCCTCGTTAAATTCCTATTACGCGCACTATACCCGCAGGGATCTGATTGTTCCACACGGACCGTTGTTCAGGAAGCACACCAGCGCGTCATACATTTTGAATTTAGCTGGCTGGCACAGTTTATCTCTGTATTTGTAGTGATGTCGTGATGCGGTTTGACTGGATATGATGTTTAGCTTTGATGTTTTTAACCTCTTCAACCCGAGCTGCGCATGTTGCATTATACACCCTATAAGAGCATGCTAACCATGTAGCAACATATTAATGCAGCACACCAACTTAACGGGAAGAAGCTCGGCTAAACGCCCATGATAATCATTTTCACCTAATCGAAACTCAATTCCGACACCAAGCAACTAAAGGAGCACGTAGTAAAAACACGGTAATGGCGCATTTCCGAAAAATCGGTGTTAGCGATTACGCTACTTCATGCTAACGCTACATACAGCATGTCATTTGAAAGCTGGGACTCTACAAATTTCAACGGTATACGTCTCATCACTCTGCGCCCAAAACTCACTGAAACAGCCGCCGAAGAAGAGCAAAAATAAACATCACTTTACACAGACATGATCATAAATTACGTGCTACATTGGCTGTTTTGTGATTATAAACTCTGTTTGAGTGCATTACACCGCCTCCACCGGCTGATCCAATGTGTCTGTGTCACTTTGAAATGATTCCTGACAGTTCAGGATAAGTTTCGGTTCCAGGAGAACACGTATAGTGTGGAGTAGGTAGGACCCTAGTCTTCCCACACAGTGTATTTGCCTCCTTGTGATTGGCGGATTAGTGTGGTTATCATGGATTTGGGGACTGAAGACTGAAAAAGTCTTATTTATTATTTATTTATTTATAATTGTTTTATTTACATTGATTTTTTATAAATTGTACACATTGTGTACCTGTTTGGCTTGATATTTTATATTCATTCTTTGTTCTCAGGTGGGTAATTTGCAGAAGGTGCAATCCTTTTTTTGGTAATGTTGTATGAAGAAAACAAAACCAAGGCCAAATGGCCTTTACTCTTTAAGTTTGTATTCACAGTTTTACATGTTATACATGCTTTACAGTAAGTTGATTTATCTGTATTGTTGTTTAATTATTGGCACTGGCACTTAATAAATGGGCTTAGTTTTGGAGCCAAATGTTGGAGTTGGAATGAATACCTCTGTTTTTTTGAGAAATGCTTGATCATTTTACAGCCACATCATTTTCGTTATGCATTATTTGTTTTAGTTGTTTAAAAATGCAAAAAAAATGTTTTATCCGATTACTCGATTAATCGATCGATAAAGTGCTAGATTAATCGATTACAAAAAGAATCGATAGCTGCAGCCCTAATAATGATATTGCCTTGTCCGTGGATGCTGGGAACCCTGCTGTGCTGGGACTGCTGGACCTCACAGTGGCTTTTGATACAGTCGACCATGCAATCCTTGTATCTATGAAGGTAGATTTGTGTCTTTATTACACGCATAATATGAAGTACTTTTACTGTGTACTTTTAAAGTAATCCTGTGTCAAAATCATTAACAGAGGACAAGATTAAGTACATTTCACCCAACTTTGACGTGGAATGAGAAACATATTATCCATAAGTAGTCCAATTCATATACCGCTGAACTTGGCACTTCCTAGACTAGGTGCACGCATAATATGAAGTACTTTTACTGTGTACTTTTCGAGTAATCCTGTGTCAAAATCCTGACCAGATCACAATAAGGACACAGTTCACAGTTTCCTTTCCAGATTGCCTCTCTGTATGATTTATTCAACATCATGTATCATAACAGTCACATAAGCACAAAAAATATCATTTGACCTCATCTGTGCCGTCATTCCCCTGCTGTACCTGCTTTCGCCCATGCACAAATCATTATTAATAAAAGCTAATGATTTTGCAGTGATAGATTTAGACTTCACCTTCTACATCTCTTCAAGTTGTTCCTTTAACTCCTTGTACTTCTCGTCCCAGGACTTATATGCTTGGGGTGTCGTTATGACTGGAAAAAGACCTACTCATGAATCCCAGTTTCAGATTTGCACAGTGTTAGAGGAAATACTCAGATCTTTTACTTAACAAAAAGGAGCAATACCAAAGTCTAATAATACATGGTTATAAGTAAATTTCTACATCAAATTTGGGCGAAAAGACTTATTCTATATCTCTGTTAATGATTTTGACACAGGATTACTTTAAAAGTACACAGTAAAAGTACTTCATATTATGCGTGCACGTAGTCTAGGAAGTACTAAGTTCAGCGGTATATGAATTGGACTACTTATGGAAAATAAGCTTTTTATTGCACGTCAAGTTGGGTGAAATATCCTTATATTTTTCTTTCGTCCTTTAAAAGCCGGACGCATACCTTCGTGATACCTTCAGTTTATTACCGGGAATAATTTCTGTAAAAGTACCGTATGTTTCATTGGTCTGATGTGAGACTGCAGTCTGCCCCACAGTCACTTCCAGAAGCTCTTCAGAGCGGTTTCATTAGGAATACCGTAACTGTTAGTAGATTAGTGCATGAGAAAACAACGTGCGGCTGACTTGACCAAGCAAACGCGAACCACAGCTGGCTTGACCGCAGTAATAGACGTAATCCTGTGGGCTGTGTGAGAAGAGAGACTCAGGCTCTGCATGGCCTGCTGCTGCTAAACAGGCAGCGCAGCGGGCAACAGTTGGCCTGTGGACTGTTGTCTGACCACTAATGATGTTACCTAATATAACATAACATAGCACTAGCACATAGCTAGCCTCTGTACTTAAGCGAAATAAACAATTCATTCAGTGTGCAGGGCCATCGGCTTGTGTTATTAGCTAGCCATTAGCGCACCCTGCACCCATCAAACAGAGTAGGCCAATAACATGACGCCAATCATTTTAATACTGTACTATACCAGAGACGTTCTATTATTGTAGAGACAGATCACTCTGATCATTTTGAATGGGGAAATCTGCAACGCCAAAGATGCTGATATCCCGCCCCTTTCACCAACAGCCAATCACCTGCGTTATCACACCCAAACCGGGAAACTTATAGCCCAATCATGTCGTTTCACCAGCGCATGCGCACAAGTAGTTTTTTTTACGACAGAGACCATCAGAGACGTTCGACTATTGTAAAACAGTTACTGCTCTCAAATCTTTATCTAATTTATAGAGCGAATGATAAGAAATGATGTATTAGACATTATCTGGTTACATCAGTGGTCAGGTAGAGTAGAGCCAGAGCTCAGCAGCCGGCACAGATTCAGCCGTACGATGGACGTCGGTGTCGTAAATCCGCGCGCATGCGCAGTGGAGTTCTCCCGGTAGGAAAAGAGCATTTTAAACATCATTTCTACGGTAAAGTCGGTTTTTAAGTTTGGTTTTTATTTGCATCTTATTTCACTGGCGAGCATGTCTGTATGTTTTTTCCGTGGATTTGACCATGCCTCCATTCACTTAGATAGGGGTCTGGTCTCTTTGGGCTTTTCGAGGCGTCGCCAAGATGGCCGCCGAGTGGCATGACTTGCCTAGAAGGACTTTGACTATACTTTATCTCCTAAACAACTCCAGCACTGCTCCCTGGCTTGCTGGCGACCATGACTTGCTTGTCAGAAAGACGTTGTTGGTGTAGACACTTGTCACTCAAACATGTCTGACCAATGGGGAAGCACCCGCCCACTGCGGGATGTTTGTATCAAAATTATTCAATCAAAAAGACTTCAAAACTTTTTTCACTTCATTAAAAAAAAAAAAAATCACTTCCAACCGAAAAAAAATATTTTCAAAAAAAACCAACAGCACTTCAAATTATTTTTATTTTTGCATTTGAGTTTTTTCTTTGACTGAAAATATTTTTTTTGATTAAAGCAACTTTTTTGGGATTGAATAATTAAGACACAAATGTCCTACCAATAATATAGCCCAAACACAAAAAAGATTACTTCAATCAAAAAAACATTTTCAATCCAAAAAAAACTGTTCAAATGCATTTTTTTTGCATTGAAAAACTTTTTTTTCTATGATTGAAAATGTTTTTTTTTTTATTAAAGTGATTTTTTTGATTGAAAATATTTGTTTTTGTTTGAAGCAAATTCTTTTTTGATTGAATTATAAAGACACAAATGTCCTACCCATAATATGTCCCAAACACAAAACAACATTACTTCAATCAAAAAAGTTGCTTCAAACAAAAAAACCTTCACTTCTATCAAAGAAAAACAGTGTTCAAATGCATTTTTTTGAGTCTCAACTATATTTTTGCATTCAAACACTTTTATTCTTTGATTGAAAAGGGGTTTTTTTTTTATTGAAGTGAAGGTTTTTTTTAATTGAAAATATATATTTTGATTGAAGCAACCTTTTTTTTGATTGAATAATAAAGACACAAATTTACCTTCATATGTAACTCGCCTAGAGCAGTATGCAGGCATCCATGGCACCGCTCTCTAATGGTTTAGGTCGTACCTGGCAAATAGGAGTTTTTGTGTAATGATTGGTGACCTCTGCTCCTCACAGGCATCCCTCTTTTGTGGGGTGCCACAGGGCTCTATTCTTGGCCCTATTCTGTTTTCATTGTATATGCTACCGCTGGGATCAATTATAAAAAAACACAATCTGTCTTTTCATCTTTTTGCATTTTTTTGTTATATTTGCCCATGAGACCCAATGAAAACACTGCACTAACTCAGTTACTGGACTGTATCACTGATGTAAAACAGTGGCTGGCTCTGAATTTTTTGCACTTGAACGACAGCAAAACCGAATGTATTTTGTTTGGCACGCCATCTATGTCAAATGTTTTAATTACAAACTCTGGAACTCTGGCGCCCTTTTTTAAACCACATGTAAAGAATCTTGGGGTAACATTTGACAGTGGGCTCAGATTCGATAAACAGATTAGGTCTGTTGTTAGCACAAGCTTTTTTCAGCTGCGCCTCCTGGCCAAAGTGAAGCCTTTTTTAAGTCGGCAGGACCTCGAGAAGGCGATCCACGCATTCATCAGTTCAAGACTGGACTATTGTAATGCACTTTATGTGGGCCTCAGCCAGTCTTTAACTCGCGTCTCCAACTTGTTTAGAATGCTGCTGTCTGATTTTTAAGAGGCACGTCCAGGCGTGAACACATTACCCCTGTGCTGTCGTCACTCCACTGGCTTCCAGTTCGTTTTAGAATTTATTTTAAACTGTTATTGTTTGTTTTTTACGCCATTAACAGCCTGGCTCCCTCCTACCTGTCAGAGATTTTAACTGTCTGTGATGATGGCAGGGCCCTCCGCTCTTCCAGCCAGCTCCTGTTAGAGGTCCCAAGGTCAAGATTTAAACAGTGGGGTGATCGTTCTTTTGCTGTCACAGCTCCCAGACTGGAACAGACTGCCCCCTGATATTCGCACCACTACTGACCTCAGCCTTTTTAAATCGAAGCTGAAGACACACTTTTTTTAGATTGGCATTTAACTCTGACTAGGGTAGTCCTGCTCTTAGGTGTACTTATTTTGCGTGTTTTTTACTTTAACACCCTGCAGCACTGTAGCACTTTCTTGTGTTTTTATGTATCATTTTATTGCTTGGATGTAAAGCACTTTGGGTACCGTCTGGCTATTGTAAAGGGCTATACAGATAAAATTTGATTTGAAATTTGATATTGTGTGCTTCTGTGGTTCAGCAGAAGACTGGAGCATAGTGTCAAAAATAATGCATTTGTCGTCAGAGGCAAAATCAAACACGGAAAGAGAGTTCAAAGTCAGGGAGAGGGTAAAAACAAGGTAGAGAGTGTGACCATGAACTTGTGTAGAGCCGGACACATGTTGAACAAGTTGATGATGCATGGTTTTAATTTTTTTTTTTCAAATAAAAAACAGAAAAATGTGGCGTGCAAAAGTATCCAGCCCCCTGAGTCAATACTTTTTAGAACCACGTTTCGCTGCAATGACAGCTGCAAGTCTTTCTGGGTAAGTCTCTACCAGCTATGCACATATAGAGACTGAAATATTTGCCCATTCTTCTTTGCAAAATAGCTCAAGCTTAGTCAGATTGGATGGAGAGTGTCTGTGAACAGCAATTTTCAAGTCTTGCCAGAGATTCTCAATTGGATTTAGGTCTGGACTTTGACTGGACCGCTCTAACGCATGAATATGCTTTGATCTAAACCATTCCACTGTAGCTCTGGCTGTATGTTTAGGCTCATTGTCCTGCTGGAAGGTGAACCTCCGCCCCAGTCTCAAG
The DNA here is from genome assembly GCA_903131615.1 of Diplodus sargus. Classification (NCBI taxonomy): domain Eukaryota; kingdom Metazoa; phylum Chordata; class Actinopteri; order Spariformes; family Sparidae; genus Diplodus; species Diplodus sargus. The sequence goes on from CAEMYA010000495.1 coordinate 33,899, forward strand.
TCTTTTGCAGACTCCAACAGGTTTTCCTCCAAGATTATCCTGTATTTGGCTCCATCCATCTTCCCATCAACTCAGACCAGCTTCCCTGTCCTGCTGAAGAAAAACATCCCCACAGCATGATGCTGCACCACCATGTTTCACGGTGGGATGTGTGTTCAGGGTCATGTGCAGTGTTAGTTTTCTGCCAAACATAGTTTTTTGCATTTAGGCCAAAAACATCAATTTTGGTCTCATCTGACCAGAGCTCCTTCCTCCACATGTTTGTTGTGCCCCCCACATGGCTTGTGGCAAACTGCATGGCTTTGTTTCAACAATTGCTCTCTTCTTGCCACTCTTCCATAAAGGCCCAATTTGTTGAGTGCATGACTAATACTTGTCCTGTGGACAGATTCTCCCACCTGAGCTGTGGATCTCTGCAGCTCCTCCAGAGTTATCATGGGTTAGGGTTGCCCAGCCTGTCAGTTTAGGTGGACGGCCGTGTCTTGGTAGGTTTGCAGTTGTGCCATACTCTTTCGATTTTCAGGTGATGGATTGAACAGTGCTCTGTGAGATGTTCAAAGCTTAGGATATTTTTTCATATTCTGACCATGCTTTAAACTTTTCCACACCGTTATCCCTGAGCTGTCTGGTATGTTCTTTGGGCTTCATGATGCTGTTTGTTCACTATTTTTCTCTAGCAAACCTCTGAGGTCTTCTCAGAACAGCTGTATTTACACTGAGGTTAAATTACACACAGGTGGACTCCATTTACTAATTAGGTGACTTCTGAAGGCAACTGGTTGCACTGGATTTTGATTAAGGGTATCAGAGTAAAGGGGGGTGAATACTTTTACACATCACACTTTTCTATTTTTTATTTGGAAAAAAAATTAAAACCATGTATCATTTTCCTTCCACTTCACAATTATGCACCACTTTGTGTTGGTCTATCACATAAAATCCCAATGAATTACATTGACATTTGTGGTTAAAACGTGACAAAATGTGGAAAGTTCAAGGGGGTGAATACTTTTGCAAGGCACTGTATTTGAGCACCACTGAAGTTAATAAGTCAGAGAGTTCACATAAAAAGGAATTATTATGTTTGGGTGGACGATAGACAACCAGGCAACACACTGTGTTTGTACAGACAATTTCAAAAGAAAGTCATTCAAAGCTGTTAAGAGGAACCCCATGTAATCGGATTGCAGTTAAAATTGTTCAATTGCAATACCCCCACCACGACCTGTGAGCCTAGGGAGATTGAAGGTCATGCAGTCAGGAGGACAGAGCTCTATTAGTGGGGAGCAGTCCCCAGATTTAAGCCAGGTCTCAGTTATTAGCAAAAAATTTAGGTTATGTGATTGAATAAGATCGTTAAGAATGAAAGATTTGTTAGACAGAGATTGTATGTTACACAGCATAAACATAGCTGGAGTGAAGGGATTGGCTGTGAGTGAGCTCTTGATGGAGTCACATTGTTAGTGTTATGAGTAATTGACACTTTTAGGTGGCCTGTTATTAATTGTAACAGAGATATACTGGACTTGAGGAGGATCAGGATAAGCCTGAGAAAAAGAGGGCTGTGTCCTGGCAGAGGGAAAGCCAGGAGAGCCAGGAGGACTCACGCACAATATATAGTTTAGCGCTTGGTCTCTACGTGCAGCTGAACGTCAGACTAAAAAGGGCACGCAATGGATGAGGTTAGAAGACAGTTGCTTGACTCCCTCACAGTTTGGGTGAATGCCATTTTTGTTGTAAAGATCTCTCCTATGCCAGAAAAGTCGAAGTATGTTGATGAAATCATGGCCTGTAGCAGTACAGAAATTCATCAACCAGCAGTGCAAACTGAGGAGGCAGCTAAAACACTCAGAGCCCTTACCTGGAGATGGGATGGGACCTGACAGGATACAGGTTTTGCCCAGGCCCTCTAAAGTCAGGGCGAGGGATTCAAAGTCAGATTGTAGCTTTATTGATTGTCTTGACATGACGTCATTAGTACCCACGTGCACGATGACAGTGTGGGCAGTTGGATCGCGATTGTGTATGCAGTGTTTCCTCTAGGATTTTTTTAAGGAGTGGCGCAGCGGCACCCCCGTTTCCACCGAATCAACATCTTTTTTTTCCCCCCTTTTTTTTACCGCAACATAGGCTATGGTTCACGTCATGATAACTTCTGTATCTAACCACCTATTCAAACTTCCTCAGTCCATAGTTGTCTTTGTTTGATAGCCTACTTCAAGAGACTTTTGGTTCAGTAACCATGGACAGCTCCTACACAGGATCGTTCTGCTGTGTCGTCGACGACGTCCGACACGAGAATCAACCCCGCTAATTTTAAAAACACACCGGCAACAGCGACCACTGATCTGTAGCCTACTGAGACTGTTGTTATTCTGTCACCTGATTTAAAACACGCTGTGGTCCGTCATCGAGGTGCAAAGAGTAGATACTGAGCAAGATAGCTATCTGTAGTTTACCTTACTCGAGAGTATCCGACCTAGTGCAGGACTCTGCGGTGAAGGTGGAGACATGCGGCGGTGGTGTATTTGCGACAATTAAAAAAAAAAAAAAAACTAAAAAAAGAGAAATTTGAAGGAGCGGCGGCTAGGATTTAGGAATGGCGGGCCGCCACTCCTAAATGAATGTAGAGGAAACACTGGTATGGCTGGAATGTGTATGGAGACATCGGAAACTTCACATCCAGAGAAACAGTACATTATGCCACAAGGGAGTGTAGTTTCTGGGCTTTCTTCATCAAAGATGTCAGTGTGTAGTGTGTTGATAAAAGAATTCTGCGGAGGCAAGGCTGGCTCGAATGATAGAGCAATCTTTATTGAAAACAAATGTCAGTGCCCGCATCCAAACCAGGGGTGGCCGCTCCCTGGGGTCCTCGAATCTATCACAAAGTTCTGCTCAGTGCTTTGCCCTCTGCTCTATCAGAAATCCTATAGCCTTCGATCTCAGAAATCTACAAAGTGCCACACCTTCTCCGCTTGTGCGGCCCTTTGTTAAAGTCTAATTACTTGCATCGTCCCACTTCTTCCAATTGGTCACGTTGGTGGATTGGGGGTCCATCTATCCAATAGTAGAAAGAGAAGTAAACCTGCCTCCTTCTGTACATTATCTAACCTGAGGTCACTTATTGGAACTTACAGCCTAAAATGGACCGGACTGTCTCTTCATGCTGTGAGCCTCACTGCTCACGGGACGGGAATGAAGGGAGGACGTGTCAGGGCCTCGGTGATTTAAAGGGACACTTCACCGATTTGCATTGAGTTTTGTATCTTCAGGAAAACAGTCATGTTTTTGAATGGTCGTGCATCATTCCCTCAGTTTGCCCTGAGACAGGAGAACTAGAGATTTCAGTGTTG
>CAEMYA010000495.1:39142-60454 GCA_903131615.1 Diplodus sargus
CAAACATTTCTGAAAAAACACAAAAATGTTGTTTTTGGTGGGAACACTGGGGGGGCCAGTGGGGTGGCCAGCAATTTTCCAGGGGTGGCCATGGCCCCCCCTGGCCCCCCCCTGGGGGCGCCACTGCTGTCACCGTAGGTGTTGAACCGCTCTGTGCCCCACACGCTCGCTTCCCGTCTCTGCCGATGCCATCTGTTACTAGTCCTTTTTATCCATCCTGCACACCTGTTACCAGTCCCTTTTGTCCGTATCCGTTGCACACCTGCCGCTCATCTGGTTAATGGGCTACGCTGCGTTGGGGGCGTGACTTTGCACAAAATAGTCCATAAACAATAAACTTCATGTCAAATATAAAAGAAAAACATGTATAAAAGCATGCAGATTAAAACACCACAAATGATCGTGCATGAAAACAGCATCTCGAAACAACGTGCACCGGACTATTTCTGACTGTGTCACACATCCACCATCATAGATCGTCAGGTTTCAACGGTGAAGGTCATCTGTATCAACTGGCACGTCCACCACAGTAGGGATCTCCGTGAAAGTGGAGGTGGGGGAGGGTCCCTCGCAGTGTGCAGAGGAGGGTAATGAGGCAACTGAGGCCAAAAAGGTGAAGATGTTGGTGAGATCAACTCGTAGATGCTTGGTCCTGTGGGTGATAGTAGAAGAGGACACTGAGCTGTGTGATGCAGGGCATTTCCTGGTCGGTAGAAAGGCTCCAGTGCCAACATCAGCCACTGGAGAAGCAGGTTGGGATGTATAGTCAACAATCTCTGTCAGCAGCGAGTACAAGTTTTCCAGGTGGAGCTGAAAGTCTGGATCAAACAGGGGGATAGAGATCCATCCTTTCCCTTTCGGCATAGCAACCGCTAACCTGCAAGAAATCACTGCTGCTTTGCTTAGCTGCCTTGCCTCACAGCTTCGCTGTTTTGCTTTGCTGCTTTGCCTTGCTGCTTTGCCTCACCGCTAGCTGCTTTGCTGCTAACCGCTAACAGCTGTGTTGCTTTGCTGCTCACTGCTAGCTGCTTTGCCTCATAGCTATTGCCTTGACTGACTGCTTGGTTTCACACTGCGTTGACACAGACTTATATTTGCACCTGCGGTAGCGGTGCTCTAACGCTGCCTGCCTGGCTCCCGACTGCTCGCTACAGCTGGCTAAGCGCTAGCCTTCGTCCAGGTCTAGTTTTAGCGTTGCTGTTGTTGAGTTGTTGCTCAGCGACGCCTTATTGAGCTGTCAGCTGTCCGACCTGTCACATCTTAGTGTGTGTACGTGTGGGTGTGTGTGTGAGAGAGGGAGAGAGAACAGTGGAAAAATTTATTTCATTTTCATTATGATCAGTTGCTCGTTATGGTATTTTCTTTCTTTTCTTTTGTAACAATTGGTTTCACTGCAACCTGTAATTTTGATTTGTTGGCTTTATGATTATCTTTTTGTTTTTGCAGGTTGCAGGCGAATTTCATTTGATGATGTAAATCTTGTTAATTCTATTGATTTGTATTGTCTAAATTACTAGAGATCTGGTATATTAAGTGTCTTTGATTTCTTGTGTTTTTGTGATTAGTCGTATTGTTTGTTTTCTCACCTTCTGTCCTCTGACTTTCCCCATTCAGGTGCTGAGCCTAAGGTGGCAGATTGGTGTCCTGGTGGCAGTGTCCCTCTTGTGTTTTGCACTTTTAGGTTGATTTCATTTCACTTTTATTTACTTCACGTGTGGTGTTCCTGGGATCCCCTTTGTTTTGGACCCATCTGCCCCAGGAAGTCTCAGCCCTGATTAGTCCCCCTTTTTGCCCCCAGTGACTGACTTTAAATTGAATAAATAAACAATATTTTTGTACCCAGATATGCTGTCTCTTCCTCCATTGTAAAACGGACCTGAGTGCCTTATTTAGTTGTCAAGTTGTCCTTTCAAAGATAAAAAGGTCCCTGGGTGAAACCCCCAGGGTGGCGTTGTTTGGCATAAAATGCATTAACCAAGTGCTGCCCAGAGCACACTCCTTGTGCCGCCACACATAGTTGAGCTTGGCAATGTAAGAGATCCTCGATCAAAGTCTCCATGGAGTGGAGTTCGGTTTTAATGCAGGTGAGTTCAGTGGCTAACACAATTTCTGCTTGTTGTTTGTAGCTGTCATCTCTGCAGCTTCCTGTGTGAAAGGAACTATTCCAACAGGTGTAGCTGTATCTGACGGTGGAATTTTCCACTAGATCCACACACCATAAGAACCGTGGAGACTCAGCCCTGAGTAGCACAGACCAGTTACCTTGTAGAGGGGAGATGGATCTGTCCTGGGTTTCCTGAATTCCAGGATCATTTCTTTGCTCAGACAGTTTCAGGACCGTGCCCCTGTAGGCAGACTCATCTCCCCCATAATCAGTCCCACCACGACGGTGTTACTGGAGTGGGCGGGTCTGAAATCTGTGGTGTAGAGGGTGTAGAGCAGCGGGCTCAGCACACACCCTTGTGGGGAGCTCGTGCTCAGTGTCTGGGTGGAGGAGAGGTGATGTCCCAGTTTGACTGTCTGGGGTCAGTTTGTGAGGAAGTCCTTAATCCAGGAGCAGGTGAGTGGGGGAGTCCCAGGTCAGACAGTTTGCTGACCAGAATGTCAGGGATGATAGTGTTGAATGCTGAGCTGTAGTCAATGAAGAGCATCCTGTTGTAGCTCTCCTGGTGCTCCAGGTGGCTCAGCGCGGTGTGGAGTGTGATGGCTATTGCGTCCTCTGTCAACCTGTTCGCTCTGTAAGCGAACTGGTGATGGTCGAAGGAGGGAGGGAGGCAGGTGTGTGGTTTAGGACCAGCCGTTCCAGGCACTTGGTGAAGATGGGTGTGAGTGCAACTGGGCGGTAGTCCTTGTAGCTGACAGTGGTTGATTTCTTTGGTACTGGGATGTAGTGACTGATTTCAGGCAAGCTGGGATGGTGGACTGTGTCAGTGAGAGGTTGAATATTTCGGTGAAGACCTATGAGAGTTGTGCAATGCAGGCCCTGAGCACCTTCCCTGGAACACCAGGTCCAGAAGCTTTCCTGGGGTCAAATCAAATCAATTTTATTTATATAGCCCAAAATCACAATCACATTGCCTCAGTGGGCTTTACAGTCTGTACAGTGAACAACATCCTCTGTCCTTAGACCCTCGATTCGAGTGAGGAAAAACTTCACATGTTGATGGAAAAAAAACCTTTTAACAGGGTAAAAAAAAACAATGGAAGAAACCTCAGGAAGAGCCACAGAGGAGGGATCCCTCTTCCAGGACAGACAGACATGCAATAGATGTTGCGTGTACAGAAAAGAGCAACAAATCACAGTTTACAAGTTACATCAACAGAAAGTCTGATACAAGTTAAATGTAAATTGAGTGGATCAGGAGACGACCGAACAGGACGAGGGTCTAGGCAGCATCTGCCTAGCATACGTTCCACCTCCAGTGCCTGCACAGTCAGTGGTTGAGAGCTGGAAGCTGGATTGGGCTGGAGTGCTGAGGCTGCAGGCCTCGACTGTCAGCACCTTTAAAACTTAACATGTTTTCTGTCTCTAATGTGTTTCCAACACGTATAATGCTTTCTATCTTCCGCTTCAGCTATCCGCTGAAGAAGAAGTGGCTGCTGACTAATGTCCTCTATGGGATTAATTAGGGATATAAATTAGAAATTTCAACTTTGCCGAGCAGCTCTGAGCGAAGTGTGTGCAGCAGAGTCATGTCTGTGATGTTGGCCACATTCAGGAAGTGCCTGTCTGAGTGCAGCTGGGTGGAAACCAGTTTGTTTGTTCCTGTAACGTTTATTCACTGAGGAAGTCACACAGATACAGGTATGAAACATTCAACAGAATTGTTGAAGTCTAAACTAAATGAAAAGGGAGTTTAGATATTTCTGACTGGTTTTATTAAATGATGAAAAAGCAGTCGTGTGCAGTCATGGAGGATTTCATACACTGAGATGCTTTATGAATCACTTTAGCAGGATTTACAGGTTGAAATATAATCATATGTCAAAGGAAAAGTGTAGTCTGTAGTCTCACACAGCACAGAGAAACTAAACTCACTGCAGTCTCTGCACAGGACGTTTCTTGTATCTGAGGCTGTTTCTGTGAAATCACGTGACCACAGAGGATCCTCCCTTCATGCTGCTATAAATATCGCTGTCTGCTCTCACTGCTTCCTGATTGTCAGACAGCTTTGTGAAGCCTACAGCAGGTAGGAACAATTCAATACGTACATGTTAAACAAATTGAGGTAGAAACTATGAAATAGTTGAAAATGTGCAGGATTTTAGACGACTCAAATGCTTCAACTGAAACAGAGTCACTCATTGGTTTAAAAGTGAAGAAAAAGTCTATTGAGTGAATGTTTTATTGTGAAGAGGAGACAAATTTAGAATCTCTCTTTTGGATTTAAAGTTCTTCACACATCAAGAAGTCCTCAACTCTCACATGTAGTTTTATAACAGAACCAGATAGTAAATAAGAAGCTCGCCAAGAGGAAACCTCCAAAACAAGTACACGACACACGACGGGCTGAGAAAGACAGCAGACCACAGCAGATCAATAATAAGCAAGAATAAACTGATGTCTCCACAGAAACTCTGATGGACAACAGACTGTACAGCTTGTTCCACCGACTCTGCACAGAGAAGTAGAACAAACATTAAGTTTGAGGGAAACTTCCTGAAAATGGAATCAACGGGACAAATAAGGAACAGTGAGGAACATCCACCTTTATTCACTGATCCACCTCCTGAATATACAACAGAGGTAAGAAACCAACTTTAGTTAAAACCAGTTTAGTTTAATGGATCTGAACTGACTGATACATTCTGTGTGTTTGCTGCACATGAAACTGTTAACATACACAATAGATACATAAATGGTTCAATAAATAAATAAATACATCATGAAATGCAAAATTAATATTAAAGCTAATTGCAGGTGTAACCAATCTCAGACCGAAATTGCTATATCAGGCACTGGGTGGTACAGAGATAACCTCTATAGAAACCAACAATCAATAGGACTAGTGCATCAGAAGAATTTAAGTTCACCCTCTGGAGAAATGAGTGTTTAGACGCTGACATATGTAGCATACGCAAATAAGACTCATCAAAGACTGGTTTTATGGAAAAAATATTTGCTGTATTAGTTACTTGAAAGCATGAAATGAAATAAAATGTAAACAGAAATACAAATATAAGCACAGCAATCTGTGTATTCAGTCTCTTTTAAATACAATTCACTCACTGGGTTATATCAAATGATCTTTACAGCAGTTTGCATTTTTAACCCCTATAAATGTTCAGCTGACCTTTCCAATTTCATATTTTGTTGAAGTGAAACTCTCACCAAAATGCAACCTGGGGTCTTTTTGTGAATGTACCCAAGTCAAACGTTTAAAGTTGGAGTGTTACGGGCACTTTTATGATAGCATCAAAATCTCTATTTTTTAAACACTAAGAAGGCTCAACACAACATGAAACTTTGCTCGTAGTATCACCAGGGTCTCTACACATGAATACGAGCATTGAGAACATTGTTTGTGTGCACATAGTTTCCCTCACACGTCTCCAGTTAGTCCAAAATGCTGCTGCTCGCCTCTTAACTGGAACACGTAAGAGGGAGCACATTACTCCCATTCTGGCCTCCCTCCACTGGCTGCCTGTGCACTTTAGAGTTCATTTTAAGATTATTTTATTTGTTTTAAATCTTTAAATGGTCTCGCCCCGCCCAGTGCCACCGGTCAGCTGACCAGCTGCTCCTGGAGGTACCGAGGTCTAAGCGGAAGCTCAGAGGGGAAAGAGCTTTTTCTATTGCTGATCCCAAACTATAGAACGTCCTCCCGCTACACATCAGCCCCCAGAGAAACCGTTTTTCCAAGCCAGTCTTCACACCATGGACGTGCACAGGTACGGGCTATTGTTGCCCGGGCAACAGCCCGTTTGCCCTTGGTAGCTGAGCTGCCCCTCTGGAGAGAGTGCCTTTTTTTTTTTCCTTTTGCTGTTGTGTTTACAATAATACAGTAAGTCCATACTTGGTAATGTAGAAGTGTTAAAATGAATTAAATCGCCACATAATTCAAACTTTTTTTCTGTAATTAAAAAGTTACTTTATTTTGATGTCAGCGATGCCTTCTGCCCCTCGTCACATTATTAGACAACGTTTGCCTCACGTCATGCAACATTGCCTTTAATTAATGTTAGTCTTTATGCTAGTAAAATGAACGAATGAACAAATTTGTGCCCCCAACGGAGCCTTCAAGGCAGCGCAGGGTTGGGGTTAGGCGTTCAGTTATGATTGTTAAGGATGGGGCAAGGGGCTAGGGAATGCATTAATTTGATGAGTCATGCGACATGAGACATGCAGCGCTGCCTTGAAGTCTGCGTTTGGGGCACAAAACACCATGGAGCTACCGAGAGACACGGTAGTGGATTCTCACTTGGTTCCGTCCCAATCCCATGACAGAATAAAACAATGAATCTGTTCCATTGGATGTGATGTGATCATATAGTGTATTCAGTGTTGGGGAGTTGTTAACTACATGTAGGCTAGCTAAACTACTTGCTTAAAGGATAACTTTGGTCGATTTCAACATGCAGCTTTATCGCTCAAGCTACCCTTGACTTGCCAGTACCGAAGACGCGAACACTTTTGGTCCACCCCTTACAGGGCTTCATGAAAGGAGAGTTAGTATTGACAGCTAACAGCATAAGGGTCAGAACTTTACACTGTGTTTTAAACATCTTAACATGCTCCAAATCTCACCCCAAAAGCTATGCAACATCAGCAGACACCTTACAACACAGCACTGTAGTGTGTATGGCTCAAAATGAATAAAAAAGTGGTTAAAACAGCGTGTTTGTGCAAGCAGGTACTTACCGCTTTGTTTACGTCCCGTCTTCCCGTAGTCCAAACTAGTCAATCCGTCGAGCTTGCGCTGACTCCCTCACTGGCAGAGACGGAAACTTGAATTTTGCAGACAGAAAGGTATTCCAGCATTTTCGTTTTTCTGTTCATAATGCACATGTCCATTGTTTTAACCACTTTTTTATTCATTGTGAGCCATACACACTACAGTGCTGTGTTGTAAGGTTTCTGCTGATGTTGCATAACTTTTGGGGTGAGATATGGAGCATGTTAAGATGTTTAAAACAGAGTGTAAAGTCGTGACCCCACGCTGTTAGCTGTCAATGCTAACTCTCCATTCAAGGAGCCCTGTAAGGGGTGGACCAAAAGTGTTCGCGTTTTCAGTACTGGCAAGTCAAGGGTAGCTTGAGCGATAAAGCTGCATGTTGAAATCAACCAAAGTTATCCTAATACGATTTGCAGTTGTTTCAAAACTGGTGAGACAATGATGGTTGGGCTTCTAGAGGAATTCACACTCTCCAGGATCTGTATGACAGAAATGGCTTGATCTCACTCCAGGACCTTAAAGAACATTATTCTCTCCCTGGGTTTCCTTGGTTTCTGTATCTCCAACTGAGATCTGCAATCCGTGCCCATGGAGTTCCATGGGATTCACCTTTACCCTCTCATCCGTTGGACATTTGGATTTCCTCTCGAACACCCTCGACTGGATTAGTATCCATTATTTACAATGAACTGCTCTCTAAAAGTGTTAAACCTTTGGGAGTGATCAGTTCTTGGAATCGTGAACTTGAGGGTCAGGGTTATGTTCTGGACTGGGACAAGATTTGGACCAACATACCCATTTCATCTAGGAATCCAGCACATCAACTTATTCATTACAAGTTTGTGCACAAATTTTATGTCACGCCATACAGACGCTTTACAATGAAAATCACAGATGATCCCAACTGTACAAAATGTGATCAGAACATTGTTGGCACATACCTTCATATTTGGTGGGAGTGTCCCTCTGTGTCTGGCTTTTGGACCAAGGTGCATAATTGCCTCGAAAATATTTTAGGATTTCCCATTCCTATGCATCCCCCCTACTTTTATTTAATGATGACTCCACTCTTAGTGGCAATACCAGATTTGCACAGAGGAAAATTATATTTGCAGGATTGACTGCCGCTAAGAAGTCCATAATACATTCATGGTTTTCCCCGGATATCCCATCGACAAAAGAATGGTTAAACCATTTTAGAGACATTGCTCTTTTAGAAAGGTCATTGGCAGTCATACATAAAGCGCGAGCATCTACTATGCAGGTCTGGGATGCTCTTATTGATTCTCTTTCTGACATAACATTGCTCGCTCGTATATAAGGAGTTTGTTTTGTTTTTTTATTCATTTTTATTTTATCTTATTTTATTCTCCTTAATCTCTGTAGGTCAGCTTATCTTCTGTCAGGTACTTCCCCCTCTTGCGATCTACTTGTGTACACAATGTATATGTGTACGTGCGTGAGCATGTGTGTATGTATGTAGGTATGTCGGTGTGTATGCTTATATATTATTTGCTTTTTATCTGCTTTTTATTTAAAAATCTCTAGTTATAAGGCAATGGCACAATGTTTGTAACACAATGTTTAAAGTGTTCAATAAAAAGTTTGTCACAAAAAAAAAGTACAAAAAAATAAATAAATAAATAAAAAACTGGTGAGACAACAGGCCCCTTTTTTAATTTCATTTTTTTAATTTGTTATGTATTAACATATGTTATGTAATTTTTAGATATTTTTTATTTATGTATGAACTGTGAGGAAATAAATTGCAGTTATAGTTTAATTGCCATGAGCTGGCAATTTCATTTGCTTTAATTTTATATCATATGTTCATTGTCAATTTGTCAGTAGTTTGAACATTTTTTTCTAAGCTTACCTTATCATACATAATTTATTTAATGTGAAGGAGGCCTATCTTATCAGAAGCATTTTCTATAAGTTACAAACACTGCACTATACAGTATACAGTATGTGAATGTATAAATATGTTCTGTAGGCGGCTGACCCTGAAAGCACCTGTCCATGAGAGCATTTGAAAGCCTAGTGATGAAGTAAAATAGCTGAAATATGGGATGGTAGGGCCAGATAACAGGTTCACAAAGGCTTTATAATATATTGTGATTGTTCTTTATACAAGCAACATACTTTCATATTTTTTTTAAATAAATAAGTACGGTAGATATTCTCAAGTGTAATTCCTGGGCTTCACCAGAATCATTGAATGAAGCCACATTATATGGAAATTCAACTGACTGCAATAGAGTTTTCAGCATTTTTTATCAGTGAAAAGTACAGTATACTGTATAAGTTACTTAATTCAGATTCATGTCAAGAGTGTGATGAGGAGAAATATAGATGCTGTGGACAATAGTGTCCTTAATTTAGGGATAAATTATAGAACTTATGCAGAATTTGGGGGGGGGGGCTTTTTCCAGGTTAGAGCAATAGCCCCTCCAAATGTCTGTGCACGTCCCTGCTCCACACTGATCCCCGAGAGCAGCGAATGTTTTCTTTGTGGCAACATAGATTCCTAATTAAACAAAGTAAAAAGATAAGGCAGGTCATAGTCTATAGGTTGCAAGGTCGATATTTTGAACGTGATCTTAGCCTACCTATCTTATTTTTTACATAAAATTTTGGAATATACAATTCAATGAAAATGTCTATTTCATATAGGCTATCTACTGCTGGATAGGCCTTAACACATACCTTGTGCATGCAATGCTTCACCTCGATGTGTCCAATTAAAATATTGACGGGCCTCCGCAATATCCGACTTCAGACGATCACACACTCCTTGGCTGAGATGTCCGTGTCACCGTTGATCATAAAAGGCATGTATGTGCAATTCTCAATTCCAACAGCTCTGTCTCTTCAATGTGTCAGCTATAACCCCAATAAATTTGTTTAATCATGTTGCATGTGCAACTGCAACGTGATTAAACAAATTTAAACCAACTGTATGTTGGGTTGACGTCTAATCGATATTTCTTCATTAGTATAACCTTAGATTTAAATTTAGCTGTTGTAGGCAACATTGAATTTAATTAACGTTTCTGATTCCTCTGAGGACCTGAGGGTTGCTGCCTGCTGCTGAAATGCAGCCAGGAGAGGAGCCACTTTACCAACACACTTGAAATGTGCATGACGTGTGTTCTTTAACATTTCGATAAGTGGGTGGTCAGGTCGCAATTTTGAACACACAAAACCCAGAGCAGTGGACAGGAATATCACGAGATTCAGCACAATTCAGGGAACACGTGGATGTAAGGCTTTTGAATGTGTGATAAACTGCAAAATTCACAACAACAATAGATTTTGACATTTTTTGCCAGGTGTGATGTTTATTCCAAGTTCGGTGAGTTTAGGGGTATGTTCACGCAGTGAAAAATGTGATCATTTGGGACAAATAAGTCGTCATTGAAAAAACACTAGGGACCTTGCAGGTTTCCCCAAATAATCCTTAATAGGTGTCCTTTAACACTGGCAATTATCAGTCCTACCAGATCCCAGAAGAAGCACAATGTCGTTGCTGATCTTTCTCATGTCCGTCTGCTGGCATTATGTAAATGAAGTTGCTGCCAGTCACAGCACAGTATTCCAGGACTATGAGGACAATCAAACAGCAGCAGCAGCGACAGCCTCAGTGTCTCAGCTACTCTGATCTGGATCAGAACACCAAATGGTGAACTGACTGTAGAGAGCTGAAGTCACGGTTCAGTTTCCCTCATGGAGCTTATTTCAGAAAGACTTTGTGTGGTAGTGAATGAAGACGGACACATTATTTATTGATCCTGTTTGTTCATTTAAAAGAAGAAAGTGTCAGTTTGTCATCAATAAAGTAGAATATCATCTGTCATCAGCTCATTTACATGATGAAGCAGGTCGATGACTCAGTCTGGTGTCAGAAAGTGCTTTTTAAAGACGGTTGTACATTTGATTGTAATTGTGTTGAATCATGTCATTGTGTTAGTTTCCTTCATTGCAGATTAATTAAATGCAGTTCTGGTTCTGATTTTGTTTCTTCAGACACCAACACCAGACGTCACCATGGCAACAGGGTGAGTAACACAACCAACCTTTAAAACTGAATTCACACAGACAGTAAAGTGAAGCTGCAGACACACATACACACAGCAGTCTATAGAGACACAACACAGTGACATGTGCATCACTTTAACAGCAGCACATGTTGATGGAGGTCACAGTGTGTTCAGCCTGAACAGTCATTATTCTGTTGTGTTGTTTTCTGATAGTTAAATATCAGTTTGTAAGTGTTGAAGAAGTGAAGAAAGGTTGAACACAACTACACTGATGTGAACATGATGCCTGCAGAGAGACAGACAGGAAACAGACACACATGCACTGCTTTATGTTAATGTGGTAGAAATGGAACATGTTGGTCTCGTGTCTGAATCAACACTCGAGTCACTTCATGTAAAAGTCACAACAACAATCTGACTGTCAGACCTGAAACTTTTCTGGATCAGCAGCAAAACACTCGACATCCAGCAAATGTGACTGAAACAAGAATGTGAACATGACGTGCCGTCGTTCAGTGTTTGTGCCTCGAGTGTTAATGTTCAGTGTTCAACAATCATCACGTCTCCACTGACAACATGTTTTATAGAGACAGCTGTTTGACTGTCTCATCATTCATTACCTGTTTATAGAGCAGCTTCACCTTCTCCTTATTCACAACAACTACACATGTTAATGCAATCCAACACAACAGCTCAGCCACATGTCAGCCAGCTGTTGTTCACACTGTCACAGCTGTTATTCACTGATGTGTTTGTTACTGAGCTCGTAGTTAGTGCTGGTTCTGTTCTGGACTTTGTGTTTCTAATGTTCTGTTTAATAACTGGAGGGCAGTGATGCATCAGAACCTCTCTGACTCTGACAGGCCGTCAGAACTGATCAGAACTGTAGATGTAGAATTAAAGGCTGAGTTGCTTGATGGATGGATAACTTTATTTATTCCCGAGGGGAAATTAGGTCATCGTAGCAGCGGTACAAATAAATAAAAAATACAATCAACAGGTAAGGGCAAATATTGATATTAAAAACAGCACAATACACTAGATGCAAAACCATATAAAGATGTAAACCCTGTTTATTGTTTCATACATTCTGTTAATTACTTTGAATTACATGTGTTTGACTTCAGAGTGGTTTTAATACCTTCTCATAATCAGAAGAGGTTCATTACAACACCAGAACACTTTAATATACAGCTGTCACATTTTGTTCTGTTGCAATCAGTAAATAGAAGTTTAATTTAGTTTTATTAAATTTCATTTATTTAGCTTTTTCACAATTAATATAAAACAACACATTGGAGACAAACAAGGAGGGGAGGCTAACGTCTGTACGTGAAATTAAATGTTTAAATGATCTCCTTCTTCTACAGGAAAACAAAAGGCTCAGTGAAATACGAGGACATCATCTCAAAGAGTCCTCTTGTCCGTTCAGGATCTCCTGCTGTCTACCAGCTGAGACCAAAGAAAGAGAAGATTGGATCTCTAAGAAGAATGACTCTTGGTGAAAAAGATCTGAACAAGACAAACAGAACCATCTTACTTGTGGGAGGAACAGGAACCGGAAAATCTACTCTGGTCAACACTCTGGTCAACTACAGCATGGGAGTGAAGTGGGAGGACGATGTCTGGTTTCAGATTGTAGAGGAGGAGAAGAGAAAGCAATCAGAGAGTCAGACATCAGATGTGATCGTGTACCAGATCTTTGAATTTGAAGGTAAAACTCTGCCCTACTCTCTGACCATCATCGACACTCCTGGATACGGAGATATCAGAGGGGTTGAAAGAGATGCTGCAGTCAGTGAAAAATTATTAGAGTGGTTCCGCTCAGCAGATGGAGTTCATGAAATGAATGCAGTGGGTCTGGTGGTGAAAGCAGCTGAGAATCGACTGGATGACCGACTGATGTACATCTTTGATTCAGTGGTGTCTCTGTTTGGAAACGACATGGAGCAGAACATCGTCGCCCTCTTCACACACTCAAGTGGTACGAACTATAAAAATGCTCTGAAAGGTCTTGATGCTGCAAACATTAAATGTGCCAAAGATGAAAAGAATCAGCCGGTTCACTTCCTGTTTAATAACTGCCAGCAAGAAGACAGGACAGAGGACACAGAAAAATATCTTCAACATGTATTTACAAAAACTACTGAAGGACTGAAGAAGTTCACAGACTTTCTGGAAAAAACTAAACCACAACAGCTGAAGACAACTGTGGAGGTTCTAAATTCACGAATCGAACTGACAGCCTGCATCCAAAACCTGAAAGAGAGGATTCAGTTAACTGAACTGAAACAGAGCGAAATCCAACAGAACCAGGAAGCTCTGAAGGAACATGAAGAAGAGATGAAGAATGATGAGAACTTCACTATAGAAGTTGATGAAGTCTACAAAGAGAAACAAACTATCAGTGCTGGATATTGGGGGTTGTTGTATTATGAAAGAGCTCTCTGCTGTAAAGTCTGTGAGGAGAACTGTCACCATCCATGCACACTGGCCTGGAGTCCAGAACGCTGTAAGGTCATGAAAGATGGCCGCTGCACTGTATGTACCAAGAAGTGTCCTGTGTCGGATCATGTGAAAGATGACAAGATCTATGTGACCAAGACAAGAAAAGTTAAAAAGACCCTACGAGATCTGAAAGGGACGTATGAAAAAGAGAAATCAGAGTGTGACAAGAAGACAAACCTTTTGGAAAAACTACAGATGGAAATGGAAAAACTTGAGAAAGAGAGAGATCAGATGTTCGAGAAGTTCTTCCAATATGTTGTCCATCTGGAACAGATCGCTCTGAATGTTGATTCACTGTCCACTCTGATCCACTTGGACTTCCTGATTGAGAAGATGAAGGAGAAAGGAGACAAAGAGAAGATCCAGAAACTGGAAGAGATGAAGAGTCGAGTGGATGAAAGAACCAGAGCAGCGATGCGATACAGACAAACAATGACTGTTGAAGAAGAAAAAAAAGTAGATGAAGAGGATGTGAGAGCAGACAGATGTGTAGAAAACAAACTCTACACTGTTGATTCAAGTGATTGAAAGTTTTTCATTCTGCTTCTATAAAGTGTCGATGTCATAACTATATCAGAAAATGAAAATGTAATCAGTGTTTAAATGTGTAATTTGAGCAGACAGCGCCCTCTGTGGTCTGTAATGATGTTTGTTCCTGTAGTTTGATGATTGATCAGCAGCAGTTACTGTACAGATGATCAGCAGTGCTGAGTCATGTTCTGATCCACATCAGTGAACGCTGAGTCAGGATTGATTTGGTGCTGTTAGTTACATCATTCAGCCTCTTTTCTCCATCAGCTGCTCATTACATCAGAACACAACCTTCACTGAAACCTTTTATTGATTCATTTTGTATATAGTAGATGTTCATAATCATTTAAAGATGACTATGCTTCTGTTTTGTACATCATACTGCTGTACAAACCTGGAGACAAACACCATTTCACAGTTTACAGGCCTGTTTCCTCAATTTTCCGAATCTTAGAAAACTCTTTGTTGACAGACGGAACAAATTCATTAATAAATACAATTTATTGAGGAGTCACGTGATGCAGGCAGCAATGATGGCAGCTTAGTCGGAGGCTCTGCAGTCAAGTATCTTATTTTATTTAAATTAAGGGTTACACTGTGCTTTATTTTGACGTGTGAGTGACACATTTTACGTTGGAGTATTTTGAAACTACATTCGTTGAGTTACGATGCCTGGCCAGCAACAAAAGCCCGCAACACGAAGTCAAGAGGCAGTTAGTAAACCAGACGAAGCTAGCAACATAGCTAAAGCAGCTAACATCACGGCTAAGAACAACTTGCCGCCGCCCTCCAAAACTCCCAGCGACAGAGCTACCCCCCCCAACCAGATGGCTAAGGACATATGGAGCATCTATGCACTTTTAAAAGAAACCTCAGAGTCTCAAGAGCACAAGCTGAATGCCATTCAGTCTGCAACTCGGGCTGTGGAGGCCAAGCTGTCTGACATTGCTACACACCTGAACAATGTTGAGTCCTGCATAGATTTCCTTAAAGACACTCATCAGGCGCTAGAAACTAATCCTCCTTCCACTCAAACTGAGGTGGAAGTCTTGCGACAGAAGCTGGACGACCTGGAAAATAGGAGCCGGCGGAACCATCTGCGCTTTGTTGGTTTTCCGGAGGGATGCGAGGGCCTGGACACACTCGCGTTTTTACGCAAAGTTATCCCACAGATACTTAACATTGATTTTCAGGGGGACCTCGAAATTGACCGTGCGCACCAGACCCTTGCCAGACGCAGACCTGACGGCCAGCCCCCCAGACCGATCCTTGCTCGATTCCTGAGATTCCAGGACAGGGAACGGATCGTTGAAGCTGTGCGGAAGATGGGAAAGGTGCACTGGGACAAGCATCACATCATGGTCTTTCCTGACTACTCCAAACTTGTCACCGAGAAACGGGCTGCCTTTAATCAATGCAAATGCCTGCTTCACGAGCGTTGGATCAAGTTCTCCGTGATGTATCCAGCTGTGCTCTCCGTGAAGACGTGAGTTCACAGACCCCAAAAAAGCACTGGAATATATTCGCTCTCTGCCCCCATGAAAGCATATTCATATTCTGCCCTTAAGTTACCTAGAACCATCCAGTTGAACTGTACACGTCTCTCATTTTAACTGTTGAACACATCTTAATATGAAAGAGATATTTCATTTACTGCTTTAGATGGAGGCATTATGGCTTTTATTATACCCATCATTTTTGGTTGTGCTCTGATTCATATTGTTATTAGTGTGTTGGCATTAGAGTTGCTATAGCAGGGGGAGCATATTAGTAATGTATGTCACTCCCTGAACTTACTGATGTACCTTGTTTTATTTTATTACTCACCCACTTATTATTTCACCTGTTTTTGGGGTGGAGAAATATTTGTTTTGTTTTTTTTGTTTGTTTTTGTTTTTTTGTCTCCTTCTGCTCCTTCCCACCATTTCCATTAGCACTATGGACCAACCCAGAACTGATAAAGGCTTAATAGGGAGATATACACCTCAGTTAGACATCACTGGATGAGTGGAGAGATACTTATAACTTGTTCAAGTATTTTGGTTATATTTGCCTGTTTATTGCTTATGACCCTTACATAGTTTTTGTACTGATGTAGCCCTTACTAATTTTTAGCTACATAATTATAGCTGCGTGACTGCCCTCTTCATGAGCTGTTAGACTGTTCAAAGTCACGGACCAAGTTTTTTGTTAGTTAGCTTTGGTGCTTTGGTGAGAACCTGCAGGTAACGACAGTTCATGGTCACCATGTATGTATGTGTATGCAGTGGTTTAATTGGCTTTTGTAAGGAGGGGGAGCCCTTCTTCACTCAGCTGCCATTATCTCTCAAAATATATATATATTTTTTTTTTTTACCTTGCACCATCAGCGGAATACATATTTTATCAACTTATGGCCTTCATGGTTATATCTCACATTCACATATTGGTAGCTTTTTAAGCCTACATTTCGCCATCAATCTACACTGTAATTTGTAAAACGTATTCACAATATACATAATCAATTCACATATAAGGAACATTTTTTTCCATCTCATCATGTGTGTGCGTCAGGGATGGAAATTAACTTTTTTGTCCGCCTGCCACTGTGGCTGGTAAATTTTAAAATCTACCAGCCACTCAACATTTTTACCAGCCACTTTTATATTTAAGCGTTGATGTGTACAGTACAATACCTAGAAACATATTTTTCTTGTACATGGCATGCACATATATTTCCCAATCAGTACTTGTTACCAGAGTTGATTATTCAGTAATTATGTGACACCAATGAATGACTACAGGGGTGAAACTATAAGCAGGGGCGCCGCCAGGGGGGGAAAGGTTAGGACGATTCCAAGGGCCCGGCACTGACAGGGGGCCCTTTGAGACACGGGCAACCTATACAAGGGCCCAACTAGATTTTTTTTCATGGGGCCCAAAATCCCTGGCAGTGCCCCTGACTATAAGGGTCATCTACTAAGCTGTGAAATAACAGGAAATGAAGTCTGAATAGACAAAGTGGTTCAAAATGAAGGTTAGATGGTTAGAAATCTATATCAGTATTTCCCTGCAACTAATTTCATATGTTCAACTGCACTGGACCCACACAAAGGAAGTGGAAATTGCATCATTATGTGGTTAGAAGGTAGTAATATATAGCAATATCTACTTGCAACTATAGAATTTACTGTACTTCATTATTCCCCATGTTCAACCGTTACGATGTAACGCCACATTTTAATTTACTTCCGTTCTTGTAAACTCCGACAAAAGAGCAGCCAGCTCAGCTGACCGGAGCACGGAGTAATAATTGGTAGCAGTGAAGAGTCCAAGTGAGGGATGCTAGCAGAACGGCCAAGACGGTCATTTGGCCGTTTTCAAATATGTGCAATAACTTTGTCTGTATTTTAATTTAGAATATTTTTTATATAAATGACACAAAAGACAAAGACAATATGATATGTTTTACCTATTTCGGCCATCATTTCGCGGGGTTTCATTGTTACATTCTTTGTGCTTCTTTGCGAATTTACTTGTAAGTTTATTATTATATAGTTGTATTATATCGCCTGGTTGGCACCATGGTCAAAAAAAAAAGGGGGTTCCTCCTCCGTGAGACAGCAAGCGGAGCTGTTTGGTGCTGAAGTGATGCGACTCTGACTGTGTACCATGGGAAGCCGAGGTGTGTGTAAATTCCACACAGGTGTGGGCAGCTTTAGTGGGGCGAGGGTAAAGCCAGAGTCTGTGATGTACAACAACACCGAGTACGGCGTGGACGTCCCGGACCAGATGGCAAGGGCGTACTCCGTCAAAGGCGGACGATGGCGGCAGTCTTCTACAACATCCTCGACCTGGCTGGGATCAATGCCTGCATCTTATTCAAGGAGCACCAGCAGCAGGAGAGCCCGGAGGAAAGTCCTGCAGCAGCTGCAGAGGAGCTGAGGGCAGAATACATGGAGGGGAAAGCGGCCGCGGCAGTCGGCACAAGGTGGCAGCAGCGGAAGCGACCACCGCAGCAGCAGCAGAAGAAGAATGCAGACGGACACGGAGGCAGTGCCGGTCCGAAAGAGCCGCAAACAGAACCAAACGTCGGACACTTGAAACAAGCCCAAGCCCTTGTGGTAACTGTGCGAGGAGAGCGGAGGTAATCTGTAGACTGTGACCAGTGATCGGAATGAACCCGCCACAGTGGCTGGTAAACTGATTGAATTCACCCGCCAGCACGCAAATTCACCCGCATTTGGCGGGTGCTAATTTCCATCCCTGATGTGCGTGCACTTGCGCGGTATGCGAGAAGATGTCGGTAGCAGTGAAAACATGGACTGGAGCTTCATTGGTTCAGGTTTTATCTCCATAAACGAGCGGAACGGATTCAGTAATGAAGCTGTGACACAGCGCTCTGAAAACAGCGCTGAGTGAACAGGCTGATGTATTGATGGGGATCCAAATTAATGATTTTAAAAAGTCATATAATGGTAGTTACACCCATGATTACAATGAAACACTGAAGCAGAGGGAGCTCAGCTCCGGAGGGCTCCGGCCCAATTCAATCTCCATGTGTATGTATACATGTCTTTTTTTCCGTCATATTGTTTTCTTTTTTCGTTTTTCTTTTTCCCTAATTCTTTTCCTGCCCATGCACATGATGCTTGTTGCTCGGCGGTGGTGGTTCTAATGATGAGGTTACATCCCCTACATGCATCGGTTACTGGACCTACTCCAATCTAATGATGCAGGCCGATAAAGTAAGGACCTTGAAACTAATGACAACGTGCGAGGTCTTAACCACACTATCAAAAGGAAAAAAGTCATAACATTTATTAAGTCGAAAAGATGCGACATAGCATTTCTGCAGGAGACTCACTTAGTGACTCAGGAATCTAGAAAGCTTTGCAGAGACTGGGTTGGTCATGTCTCCGCCTCGTGCTGGAATAGTCATAGCAGGGGGGAAGCGATTCTAGTCCACAAACAAATGCAATTCAAATGTATTTGGGAAACAAAAGCATACTACTCTCCCTAACATCAAAATCAAAGGAAACTCCAAAAATGCTGAAAATACCAATGGAAATGACACCAACAATGATGAACTCGCCAATAAATTGAACGATCACTTTGTTGCTATTGGAAAAAACCTCTCTCAAAAGATTAATCAACTACACAATGCCACATTTAGACAATATCTTCAAGGAAATTATCTGAAATCTCTTTTCCATTGTTTATTTTGTTTATGTTGTTTATTTCGGGCATGTCAATTCATCATCATCACATTTCATCATTGTTCAAATAATACAATACACATGGCCGAAAGGGAAAAGCGGGAGAAGCCAAAGCTTATCAAGTCCCGCCCCCATTACCCACAGGATAAAATCTACATCCTAGTCTTTTGTTATCTTTTGTATTTTTACATTTTTACCTAACAATTTCTTTTACTATGACATTTGACAAAACATATTACAGCAGTAGCATACAGAGCAGAATTCAACTCTAGACAGTACATACAGATTACGTGTGTGTCTGCACCAGGTTCAACTTATTGTTTGGGTACAGAATGTTTTTTTGTTATGCTCACATGCCGTCTCAACACAGTGTCTGTTGAGTTGTGCCTCTGACCTTAATCAACCATCCAGTATTAGTTTGTATTGATCAACGGTTAAATTTACATATTTTTTCTTAAAACTATGTAATGTTGTTGATTTTTTGACATCATCTTCTAGCTCATTCCATAGTTTAACACCTGTTACCGATAAGGAAAAGGATTTTAACGTAGTTCGTACCTTCCTTTGCCTAAAAATCATGTTCCCTCTGAGACTGTAACTCTTCTCTCTGTCTAGGAAAAGTATTTGCAGTATTTGTGAGGGAGGCTTTTGTTAGCTGCCTTATACATCATTTGTAGTGTGCGATAGTTTATTAAGTCATATAGTTTGAGTATTCTTGATTCGATAAATAACTGATTTGTGTGTGCCCTATAGTTGGCATAAGCTTCACGAGGCTCTTTTTTGGAGTATTAACAAAGACTGTGTGGAGCCTTTATATGTGTGTCCCCACACCTCTGCACAGTATTGCAGGTGTGGAGAGACTAGTGCGCAGTACAACAGATGAAGTGCTTTTTGATTTAATATTTTTTGTGCTTTCCAGAGTATGGACACAGTCCTGGCCAACTTCCTTTTTAACTGTCTTATGTGTGGCTTCCAACTTAACATGTCGTCGATAATCACGCCCAGTACTTTGTTCTCATGGACCCTTTCGATATTCACTCCGTTTACTTGAATGTTAGTGTAGCGCTCCCCTCAGTAGTCCTATTGATGAGGGCAGGGCTTTTGGGTTCTTTTAATATATTTATCAAATAGCTTTAACCCTGATCAACTCAGTTTTAAATGTTATCTTGGATTTCTGTTTTAACATACACACATGAAATGTTTTTAACCTACCTATGAATTTACCTTTCTTAAATTATAGTTTTAACAAAGATTTTAACCAAATGTTCCTGTATTATCTCTCTCAGAATGAGATGATAACCTCTTTCCAGTAAGTAATCAAGTAACACCACACAAGGTTTTAGAAAAATAGATCTCAATTATTTACTTAATAGAAAATAACTTTTCTCAATGAAACAAGAAAATGAAAAAAAAATATGACAGTTGACTGTTTTTCAAGCCTTCAAAATAAAATGACCCTTTTCTTCTGAAAAGTACTATAAATGAATTATTCCTCTTTTTTAAGGAAACATTGTAAACACTGTACCATATGCACAGACACACTTAAACACTTTTAACCCTCAAATGTATCACTTCAAAATACCTCAATTTAGCAACTTCACAGTTAGTCAAACACAAATTGTGGGCCCACACACCTTAATGCACTATATAAGCCGGCAACAAAAATATTATAACCAAAATACTGTAGCAGGCCTGATGCGTTGCACGTGTTCGTTGTGGTCCCAAACCTCAACGGCAGCTTCACTCCTCAGCGAGCAAAATAAAAGGATGATACCTGAGTCAATGTTAATGTCACGTCTTTCCTCCAACAGTCACAGGTGCAGGTGCAGGCTCAGTCACGTATCAGCATTTCAGCACGGACCCCGTTGGTTTCTCGTTCCTCCTAGTGATGGGAACGGCAGTTCTTTTTACTGTACTGAATCTCTAGAATCAGTTCATTAAAATGATTCGTTCAAAAGATTCGTTCACCGAATCGTTCAGTGCTCTCCAACTCCCTGAACTGATAAACAGCCAAACGATCTGTCATTCAGTTCATGATTCAGCCCTGAGGTTCACGTTCACTTACTGAGGGATGGTGCGTTCATGGACTATAATACACAATCATTCGCAGGAGACGCAGCGCTGCTTTGAGTGGTA
>CAEMYA010000496.1:4557-45168 GCA_903131615.1 Diplodus sargus
ACTCTCTCAAACTCTCAACGGAACTCATTGTTCTTTAATTACTCGTTCAATAATGAGCTGCTGTGACTCAGTACCGTCTGCACTTCATTCATTACACACAGCAGCTAATGCTGCTAGCTGCTACTGTTTACTTCCGCTGGGTGCCACGCTCTAAAGCTCCGACAGGGGAAGTGCGGAGGCTTTTAGTTCCGCTTCAGACTCAAGACATTTCAGAACTTGTTTAAAACATATTTTATGGAGGGTTTTAAGAGCCACAATTAAATAAAACATGGAGCAACGAAAACACGTGATAGTTTTCACCATGAGGTCTGCTGCCGTTCACAGTCTTACAAAGTTAATCACTGAAACAGTTACAATAATGAAGATGGAGCACATCTGAAATGTCTCAATAATATAATTGTTTTTTTCCGGTTCATGATTTTTGGGTTTTGGTTTAACATTTAGGTTTTAAAGAGTATTTTGCCCCCCTGGTATGATGAGGTTTATGTACAGGTGTGTGTGTGTGTTGAATAAAGGTGTCTCTCAGACAGACGTGAGGCTGCACGCTGATGTCTAACTCGCTCCAGTAGCAGTAAAGAGGTGAACACAGAGGAACCGGAAGCTCCATGTATATATGTCTACGTATATATTTGTGTTTGTATATATAAGTCTTTTTATGTCTATCTAACGGCCGCTCAGTAGTGAGTCAAGTTTCCCTTAACTTTCCCCTGAACTGTCGAACCGGAAGCTCGCTCCAGCGTCTTCATCGTCAACAAGCATCATGGCGGAGCCGACAGTCCGTATGTCTGGGATTGTTTTATCCTCTTTAATGTTCCAGCATGTTAACAGGGATTCAGATGTGGTGAGAAACACATTCATATCTCATTAAAGTGGATGTTTGTCCAGTCTGCCTGCCTGGAGGTGGTGTCAGGTTGAAGAGGATTAGCAAACTAGCAAACAGAACACTGGTGTCCCACCGCTAAACACACACTTTGAAGTTGATTAGCTCCTGATTAATAGTTAAATTATGGAGTTTTCTGTCTGTGATTTGGGTCACAGTAGAAGCGTTCGTTGGCAAAATGAAGCTAAACCTGTCAACTCTGGATTTCTGCAACTTTTTTAAACCGAGCTAAGGTGATAACAGTCATGCAACACCAGACTCCGTTCAAATATATTCATATT
Organism: Diplodus sargus; assembly: GCA_903131615.1. Classification (NCBI taxonomy): domain Eukaryota; kingdom Metazoa; phylum Chordata; class Actinopteri; order Spariformes; family Sparidae; genus Diplodus; species Diplodus sargus. The sequence goes on from CAEMYA010000496.1 coordinate 5,719, forward strand.
TAAAATGACACCGAATATTAACAAGTATACATCGCTCTTGAATCATGACTGAATGTTTTTTTTAAATAATGGGGATGTGCTGGTGAATTCGGCACAATAATATACTAACAAGCTTTTCTTACAAGTGTCGAATTTGAACGTAATGAGCTGGCGCCCACCGCTGAGTTATGGTGGAAGCTCTGGTGTCCAGTATGTCCAGTAGATGTGGATGTGTGGCGGACTGGTTTCATATGGCGGAACTAACAAATATACAACAGAAATATCAAACACAATTTGAGAAAAGTATTTCTCTATTGATTCATATCGCTGTCAATCTGTTTCCTCCTTTACTCTGTTTTATTTATAACAACAACAATCGATTAGTTTCCAGCATTCCTGGTAATTATTTGGTTTGAATGGTTTTCTTCTTCTTCAGGAATATTTTCTGGTTTCTTTCCTCCCCTGTGACGAAGACATTTAAAGACCACACTGATAGACAGATTTCACCCTTGTATGTCAGACCAAACAATTATAGATTAATCCAGAAAATGATCATTAGTTGCAGCCCTAATTGTATTCACTCATACAGCTGCAGCGATGATTATCTTCATCATTGATCAGTATTTGAGAAATGGTTTAATCCTCGAAACATCAAAAACTGTTGATGTCTTTAAATGTTTTGCTTTGTTCAACTAAAAGTCCATCTGCAGTGTTTCATCGTTCTCTATTTATTCTTTAATTTTATATCATTTCAGTTACCCATATTTTATTAATTTTTCGGTTGGTGTGCATCAGTCTCCAAATCCATTTTTGTTTTTTAATCACTTGTAAAACAATTTGAATTATATTTAAATTTGTTTGAAAGGTGCTGTATAAAACAAAGTTGGATTCATTTTTAATATTATAATGCATTTTTCAAGTGCAGCTGCAGTGTTTTATTATTATTGTTGTTGTTCTATTTGTTATTATAATCTTTTTTCATTATAGTACATTTTATATATAGCACTTCGTTATTTTTTGTTTAATATTTTTGCTTGAATAATTTTTCTGTCGATCAGCTGATGGATTAATTATTTTATCATTATCTATTAAATTGGAGTTTATGTGTAACCTGTTTAATTCCTTTTCAGATGTTTTATTTGATCTTGCTGACTTTAATGTGTCTTATGCTTAATGTGAAGCACCTTTAATTGGTCTGCTAATTGTCTTGCAGATAATACATACATGATACTATCCGCTGAAAATCATAAACACTGTGACCGACACAGTGCAGAGTTAAATGGCTTTAAGTCATGGCTGTTATCCACATCAGTCATGTTGAATAAATCAGACGTCAGTCAACGTTGCATCACGAGTCAAACACACACACTATAGTGTCCATGAAATAATCTGTAGTTGTGTTCTGTGTGGTCTGTGCAGGAGGGTCTGATCCTGGGAGAGAGCAGGGTCGAGGAGCAGGTCACCATCAGTGACTCTCAGGCTGATCACATTCACATCGAGGAGGTTTACAGTAAGTCAGACACGGTCACACACAGTAAAACATCCTCACTGTCACATGATGACCATCTTTATTTCTTTAACAGATATCCAGAAGCACATCGCCTGCCACAAACTGAACGAGTGAGTACAGCTGGACAGGCGATAACGTCTTTAACCCCACCATCACCAGACTCCCTTACCAAACTGCTGAATTTTAAGAGTTGTTGAGTTAAAACAAACTTCCTAACGTAGTGAAACTGAGTCTCTGACAGATTGTAACTCATTGTGTCCTTGTTGTAACTTCAGCATTAAATCTTTCAGCTGCAGTTGTTTGTCTCCTTGTAAAAAGTGTCAGTTTGTGGCAGCATGTCTGTACCAGCCTGTCTGCTTCTGTGTCTAAAGTGCAAAAGTCTTACCTGCCAACATTGATCAACTGTTTGAACACACTGTTTACACTGATTTCCCCATTTACACTCCATTTATGAAAGAAGAATAAGATAAAGTCCCAGCAGCTGTCACCAGATGTTTGTCTCGTCTTTATCTTTGTGGCTGCAGCTTCTACGACAACGTGGGAGACGTGAATGTGGACGCTGTGAAGAAAATCCTGGCAGAAAATAAGCAGGTAAAACTTCACACTGATAATCATCAGAGGAGCTGAACTGTGGATTTGAGACGTCCGACTGATCTGTCGTGTGTTTACCACCTGGAGGAGAACCTGATTGGTTGGTACCGTCAGCGCAGGAACACGGACCAACAGATGACATTCAGGGAGAAGGTCGTCCATGAGAAGCTGAAAAGCGCTCTGTCCAACCCTCACATGATCTTTGTGCTGCTGACACCCAGCAAGGTATCAGCTCTGGGTTCAACACACAGGATGGAGTACGCTGCCTTCATCTCCCGCAGCAGGTAACTAACGACAGCTGCTCACCTGTCCTATCATCCAATCAACACGCAGGACTTATCAGTGTGGTAGTGTTTGTTGTAGGTCAGAGACTCTTCATTCAGTGTTCAGTCATGAAAAAACAACCTGCACTGTGTTATTACTACACTTGCTGAAGTAACAGGTCATCTCTGTGTTACAGAGAGTCTGCGTGTGTTCTCTGCTCTGCTTTCGATGAACTGTTGTGTTTCTTTGCTCCTCTGTGAAGGTGCTTCATGAACGTCCCTGTGCTGGTCAATAATCTGGGTTTACTGGAGCAGCTGGCGTACTGGAAGGTGTCGGCTCCGTTCTCTGCAGCAGGTTATAACCTCACCATGAAGAAACACAGGTATGATCCTGCCTCGGTGAACAGGAGATTGACATCTCGTCTGTGTGTTTGATCATGTGACTTGTGTTTTATCGCTCCAGTGCCAAGTTCTTCTCGTCCAACGGGCAGCTGAGAGACGTCAACGAAGTGAACAAAATGAACGAGTCGCTGCAGTCGGAGCTGCAGGTGAGCAGCAGCAGGAAGTGTGTTTGAACCCGTTTGCTGCTTCACGCACACTGTGACTCAGTCTGTGTGTTTTGTGTTGGACAGAAAGCGTGCGGGGACGTGGAGGAGAGTGAACGCCTGGTTGAAACGCTGCAGGCAGATGTTTCAGCTCTGAGGACACGACTAAGAGAGAAGAAGCAGAGCAGCGCAGGAAAAGGTTCGTTACGTATTCCATTGTTACTGAAAACAGTCGTTTGGTTAAAAAAAGAGACAAACACAGTCGACAGAGTCCTGGAACAAAGCGTACATTTTCTGTGCCACATTAGAGCCTCTAACAATTATTTTTATTGTCATCAGATCTGCTGATTTTTTTTTCATGAGTAAAAGATGAATCGTTTTAGTCTTTAAATAAAATAAATAAAGGGACAAATACAAATATCTGTAGCTAGACGAGCGTTTTTTGTAGTTTTCAGACGGTTTCTGTCTGTGAGTGAACACTCTGTCCGTCTGCAGCTTCAGATTCAGACGATTCACCCGAGCAGAGGAACCTGCTGCTCCACGAGGCCGTCAGAGCTCTGTTCGCCTGCTCGCCTTTGTTCCACACTCAGACGTTAACCCTGGAGGCGTTTCCCGTCCCCGCCGTCTGCTGCAGTGCCAAGCCGGATGAAGATGAGTCCATGATGGACGCTCAGGAAACAGTGTCTCTGCTGTGTCCCAGCAGAACGAACTGTAGGAAAAGGCCGAGAGAGACGCAGCCGCTGAGGGAGAGGAAACGCACCAAGAGCAACTCATGATGTGAAAATAACTTTCAGCTTTGTTTTCATGGAACTGCGTCTGGATTTTAACCACCTCTATAACATGAAGCTGATTTTAATGTCACTGACGATGAGAAAGTCACAGAGTTAACCGCGTGAAGATGAACGGTCCTCTGATTGATTCAGAGAATTGTTTCAAGATGTTCTTTTTGTTAAAACTCTGTTGCTTTCATTTATTGAACTATTGAAAACAGACTTTCTATCGTGTGGAAACAAGCAGAGACTCTCCAGACGCTCACAGCTGTGAGGCTGCCGCTGAATGCCAACACGTTGAGGTTCACCATCTCCGTTTGGCTTTTCTAATTAGCAGTGAACACAAAGCTGGTCTGTGAGCACATGATTTAAATGTTTAATCAGATAATAAAGGTAGTTTGGTGAAGCAAATTTTAGTTTTTTAATATTTCCCTCCATAATAATCATCTGACAACGTGACCGAGCGTCTGAATGATGTGACAACACAAACCTGTCAGAACTAGCTGATGTTGAATTCATGTCGAAGGGATGAAACACAACCATTGTGACCAACCTCCTATGTCAAACATACACGTTACGTACGTACAGATAGTCTGTAACTCCCTCAAAGCTGTCCAAGCACCCTGAACCCAAAGTTCAGATTCTCTGGAGATATTTGAAGAGAAACTTGGATGGAGGTTTTGTTCCAAATCAAAGAGCCTCTTTGCACTCTGCTCCCTCATTTTATTCTGTTCTTGTTGTTGTGTACAAGATGTCGACCATTATTATAATGTACATGTAATGAATGTCTTTTATAAAGTCCAACAGCATTCACGTGTTATTGAAGCACAACATTATGTTCTGGTCCTTTTTTACTTCCTTGAGTGAGAAAAATAAACTTGCTTCATGGTTTTTTCTTTCTGTTTTAATTGATTTTACTTATTAGAATTAGATGTAATATGTCCAGCGTGTGCGCGAGTGTGTTAATGTGTTAATGGAGGAGCTGGAGAAGTCTTAATTGGCTACATCTCAGATTGCCGTCCATTCAGGAAGAAAACACTTGTTGCCCCTGTGAAACAAAGACTGAAATATGTACAGTTGTTTGGTTTATCTGAAGGACGTGGAGTCCCTCCAAATAAAGTCTAATCAATCAGACCGAAACATTTTCACGCCTCGGTCATGACCAGGGACATTAATAATAGTCTAGATAAAAGACTTTGTTGAAGTCTGTGATGAAGAGAGACACATAAAGTATTGATCCTGTTTGAACTATGACATTAATCACACATATGTTTGTCAAACTAATAAAATATCAGACTATAAATACGCCATCATAAAGTGTCGTCAGTGATGTCGTCTCCTAACTTAAACATTGTAGAGCTGCTCCTGTATATCAGCAGCTCAAAGAACTGAACCAGAACCAGAACTGCAGTTGTCAATGTGAGCAGCTTTATTGTGATGTTCATCTTGTTCACAGACTGTTCTGACCCAGTTGGCTCCATGTTGGTTCTGGTGCCGTGTTGATGAGACGATGACACAGCTCACTGAGCTTTAACTCAAAACTACATGAGGTTTGACTTTAATGACAACAAACTGACAAACATCATGTGTGAGATTCTGACCCAGTTCAGACCGGATCAGAACTTCATCATCTCTCTTCAGTCGCTGCCTGACAAAGTGCAACTGAAATAAGATTCCGTGGGGTCAAACCGGAAGGGGGCGTGGTTTCGTCTCTGGCAGGTCGCGAGGTGTTTGGTGGTTGCCGTGGCAACATAAAACGTGAAACCTGCCAGTACCGGCTCGGGCTGATGTTGACGCTTCAAACGGCGACAGGTTAATCAGAAAGTTATCAAGTTTTAATGCTTAACACGTGAAGTCATTGTTATTGACAAATATGATTCACGACGACTTTCGAGTGGAGTGGATCGGACAGAGAGTGTCCGCCGGGTTCGGTTTACCGGACAGCACCGCGTTCGATGAACTCCTGAGTCGGGGAGACGGAGAAGAAGAGGAGAAGATTCTCCACTATTTGAACGTTGTCTCTGCTGAGGAGTCCACATCAGTTCTTATGTTTTTCAAGACTTTCAGAGAGGAAGAAATTGAAGTGGAAATCCCAGTGGGTGAGTGACAGTTAGCCTCGCACAGCTAACAAAACGAGCTAACGTTAGCAACCAACCGTCAGTGTGTAAGCTAGCCCAGTGAGCATAGTTCTGTTGGAAAGACGTTAGCACGTAATATATGAGTACAGTTTATTAATTCAGCAGTAAGAAATATAATGACAAGCTGAAGTCGAACTGTTAGTACTTCATTTAATATTAGACGCAGTCGCTTTAGCTTAACGTCAACTTCGTATTTACGGTGCGGTACTTTACAGAAATGAGCGCAATGTCTTTTGTACATACGGTAAAATCTTTGTCAGGCAGCGACTGAAGAGCGATGATAAAGTACTGATCCGGTCTGAATTGGGTCAGAATCTCACACATGATGTTTGTCAGTTTGTTGTCATTAAAGTCAAACCTCATGTAGTTTTGTGTTAAAGCTCAGTGACGTCACCAACACCAACATGGAGCCAACTGGGCTCAGAAAAGGTCAAACAGATCAACATCACAATAAATCTGCTCATACTGACAACTGCAGTTCTGCTTCCGGTTCGGTTCTGTGAGCTGCTGATATACAGGAGCAGCTCTACGATGGTTCAGTTAGGAGACAACGTCGCTAACGACGCTGTGATGTCTTTATAATGACCTATTTAAAGTCTGATATTCATTAGTTGTTTCATTAGCTGTTGTCCTCATGCATGGACACATTTTTCTCTCATTTACTGGCAGCAAAAGCACAATTAATCACTCAGTGTAAAAACAAGATGGCTGTCATCTCAGCCAAAACCTTTTCCAGCCAGTTCAAGAGAAAAGTGGACAAGGTGCAAAACCTCGTCAAATGTTATGTTTGAAACTTGTTCATTTCTGCTTAAAAACATCAGTAGTTTGATGTGGTCCATGCTGAAGGCTTGTAACCCGGCTGTGTTGCTGTTACTGCGTCCAGATAATGTTGAGTCATGAGATAGTTTACATTCCCCGTGTGAATGGAGGATTTGTGTTCTGCTAACCTGTCCTGTAAAAGTTTTTCCAATGTAGAGAACTTTGCAACAGGGACATCTATGAATCACACATGTGGTTTTACAGTCAGTGAAATGATAAATATAAACCTCCCTCTGAGATGTTTAATCCATGAATGTCTCGCTCTGTGATCTATCTGTGCAGGGGTTGTAGGACCCCTCACGTTTTCAACCCAAGCATGTTTTGTTGTGTGTTTGATGGAAGATACCAGTTCAACTTGTAGAGTAGGGCTTCTGATTAATGGTGGTTCAGGGAAGATCTAAACGAGTAGACCATCACTTGTATCAGTGATACTGGATTTCTCTCTATAATCTGTTTTAAGTCTTCTGCCTCTGTACTGGATGTTGTGACGAATAAGACGCTTTCTTTTGTTTGTTTGGGAGCATTTCTTTGCAGTGAAGTTTGTCTGTCCAGGTGTTTGGTAGTGTTTTTACATCTGTGTTCTTAAAACGAAAGGCCATTATTTCCTTAGTTCTGGCCTTCATATCCATTTCCTCTTCACTTGTTGGAAATGGCCCTAACATACATTCTCTTCTGGGATGTAGTATGGTGTCTCTGTCTGTCTGTTTCAGAGTCCCATGGTTGTCTTTAAGTATCATGAGGAAATGTCTGCTGTCCTTACGACAGACCCAAGATGCAACTCTTCTGGGTTTTTTCAAACATCAACAGTAAATTAAACTGACAGAAATACGATGTTTACTTCAGGGACCTGAATGTGTGTTAATAGGCTGCATGAGAGATGAAGGTCCGGAAAGTGATTGATATGTTGTAATGTGTGGTTAGTTAAACTGAATCTAACCACATGGTTATGAACTCAGACAGGAGGAACAATAGAGACTCTGCAGATCCTGAGGAGGAGAAGGAGGAGGAGGAGAAGGAGGAGGAGGAGAAAGAGGAGGAGCAGAAGGAGAAGGAGGACGTAGATGGACAGAGTTCCAGCCCTGTGAGATCAAACTTTCATTTGAAACTTCTTGTTTTCATTATTGCATTTAGGTTGTGATTGTGTTTGAAATCATTTGTCAGTGTACTATCTATGGAGAGGATAGAGATAATCATATTTTTGGTTTGGGTTGATTTTGCATTTTCAGAAGATGGAGCTTCAGGTGGTCTATCACATTGAGCTTCATGTCGCAGTAAACGAACACCCAGAGAGGTTTTTGAAGTCCCGTGTCTTCTACTTTACCAGGAGCACAAAGGGTGAGATGACAGTTCAGTACCATTACAATAAAGCATGTTCAAGACTCTGCTGAAAATATTAACTACGAGGTGATGACGTGGTGTTTTAAACAGAGACCATTGTTGAACCCCTGGACATGAACGAGGCCAGTGTCCTGATGCCCAGGCTACTGAAGGTTGGCATGTATTATGGACAACGCCTTCTTGTGCAGCAGAGCAGGCTTGCCAATGTAAGTAAAATAAAACAGATTTCACAAGTGGTCAAAAACTATCTATATTTACACAATCACTTCATGTAACAGTGGCAGAAAGAAACACCATGGAAACAAATAATTTATGATTTTCTGAAGAATTTAGACGAGGTGCATGTTTCCACTTTCTCTCTTGCCAGGTTGCTTTACCCACGCTTACTGCTCAACAAATGGAGATGGCTGGTTCTGGAAGCAGGACAGTTTCTCCTCAGGAGGAGACGCTTCTAGAGTTAAATGGACAAGTTACTGTTCATGATGAGTTGCTCATCAGGATGTACAGCTTTCTTGAAGTGGTCAGCACAACTCACCAGTCCCCTCAGATTCGAGGTTTGTGTCTTAAGATAGACTGCTTATTGTTTAATTTCAGGAAGTTATCAGTTTTTTTATACAACAAAAGGGGCTGTGTCTCTTCCAAATGTAATTTAAAGCTTGTTTGATAATAAACAGTACAATCTGAAGATCATACTTTCTGTCACAGAGGTTAAGCTGCACATCCCTGAGCTCGATCTGGAGCCAGAGGTGGATGTACTGCTTTCTAATCCAGAGATGGTAGAGAAGTTGGAGCAGTGTGTGATGAACTGGCAGACTCAGATTACCATTGTCATTGAGGAGCAGCTAAACAAAAAGCCTCAGGTCTGTGACTCGTCCTATATTCCTAATTTCAATCGAAGTCAGTTTGGTGGCACAGCAGTTGAAGAACATGATCTCCAAGTGAAGGATTTAGGGTCAAGCCCTGCAGTCACATGTAAAGTTGCTGATAAAATGAATGAAATATCACCAAGAAATGAAATAATGTGGTAGAATAAATCATTAAACATACACAGTGATATCCTGAGAGCACCTTTTCGTTCTTCTCCAGGGACCCGGGCCTTTGGCTGAGACAGTCTTCTGGCAGGAGCGTGCATCCATCCTGAGTGCTCTGAATGAGCAACTGAAACGGCCTGTGGTGAAGAAGATCTTGGAGGTGATGACCAAAGCAGATGCGAGCATTGTTCAGACGCTGGAGGAAGCGCTTGCTGAACTTTCCAAATACCTTGTGGAGGCGGATGAAATTAAAAGCTTCCTCCTCTTGATGGGAAGACACTTCACGGTGAACTAAATTCTTGTTGAATATTCTTTACATTGACTTCCTCTTTGCTCTGTTGTAAGTGGCTAGTACATTGCTGCACCGTCTCCACCTTCACTTATCAGATGTTCCATTGTCTGTTGTAGAATCTGGCAACTGAGGCAGATTTTGGTGTGATCCTGGAGGACATTCCTCCTCTGATGGAGTGCCTGCAGATTGTGTGGATGATCTCATGCCACTACAACACTGATGAACGTATGGTCCCTCTGATGGAGCGTATTGCCTGGCAGCTTTGTGAACGTGTGGATCACGTGATTGATGTCAACACACTATTCAAGTATGTGTGAAACCATTTAGGTCTTGTGTTGGAGATTTGGATTTTAGGTCGAATTCAGTCAGAATCCTTAACCAAACGGGTAGTTTTGAGGTTTTAGTGTATCTTAACAATATACTGTGCTTTGGACAGAGAAAAGAGGGAAGTGGCCAAATCAAAGGTGCATGATGCTAAACAGGTTGTGGAGCAGTGGAAGACATCCTACTTTGAGGTGCGTGCTGAAATTGAAGACTCAGGCAGGCATCCACGCTGGGAATTCGACCGTAAAAGACTGTTTGAGAGGACAGATTACGTGGCTTCTGTCTGCCAGGACCTCCACAATGTTCTGCAGGTCAGTGAACACATCTTTGATACTGAATCAATAAATGTGTTCATGTGTTTAAAGCACCTCTGTTTTTAAAAGACGTCCCCCACATTTGTGTTGCAAAGATTCTGGATGAGTTCCATAACTTCTTTGGTCCGGAGCTGAAAGGGGTCACTGGTGAGCCAAAACACATCGATGAAGTGCTGCGCAGAGTGAACAGTTTGATTCTGCCCATCGAAGGCATCGCTTTCAAACCATTCAACATCTTTAAGATGAGCAGCTGGAAAATGATCATACAAGACTTCTACAACAAAGTTCAGGTGAGTTGGACATCTCGGACACAGAAACTGTGAGTTTTAGATCAACACAACAATTTATCTTGGTTTTCTCAGTATACTTATAGTCAGCTTGTACCAGTAAGATTACATATTGACCTCAGTCATCAAGTTGATCCTTTTCTTACATGTGTCTGCTCAGGCTATTGAGGGAGAGGCAATCAGCTTCATTGATCAGTCTTTTAAGACACTGCGCTGTTCAGCCGCTGCCTTCGACATGCTTCAGAAGTTCAAACACATCCGCTCCAGAGAGGCCATCAACAAGCATCTGATGGGAAAGTTCAATGACATCCTGGCTCAGTATTGCAAAGAGGTACTGCACTGTGAAATAGAGGAAACGTGCTGGTTGACGTCAAATAAAGTGATATGATCTGATCAGTACAAACTTCAGTTGAGCAGTAAGCAAGGGTGTAAACTTTATAGAGTACCACAGAAATGAGTGAAGTCATTAGTTAGCATGTTAGGACTTCTGGTTCCCTCGTCTTAAAAGTCTATGAATTTATTGAATGGTATGTGGTGTGTGTCACCACAGGCTGAACATATTCACACACTTTGTTCTCCAACATAAAATCCATCATTAATGTCCCACAGTTTAGTTGTGAAGCTCTTCATGTGTTAAAAACAGTTAGCGGTTGCTAACGAGTGTCTGAATGAGACTACAGAGGTTGTCGGGGACATTAAACGTCCTCACAGCGAACACGGAGACTCATCTACTCACTTTACAGGCCCACTTTAGTTACACACTGTTCTAACTCTGACTGTACAACTTGTACATTGATCAGTTTATAGAAAACCTGGATAGTAATTGTGTAGTAAGAGTGAGTAGTAAGAGACTATTTTCTGTAACAATCCAATATCCAATTCTGATATCCCAGAGAGGGAACCGGGGCCACGCTCACTTTTGGCTACAACAATTCATAATCTCCACACCACTGTAACGACATGCAGTATTAGGAAACTTATTCCATATACATTTTATTCATCAAGATGATCATTAGATCATTGAGCCATACACAATCTAGAATTGAATTGCATGCAGCCTCATCCTTCAACAAGTATAAAACAAGACAATATTTCCTCTTGTGCTGCTATGATATTTTTGGTAGAGTGAGCACAGCCTGCAAAGAGTTTTGTATATAGCCTTTTTGTCTTTATTATAGGTGGACAGTATAAATGAAATCTTTGAGGCAAACAAGGACAAACCACCACTAATTAAGAACGAGCCTCCTGTGGCAGGAGCCATCAGATGGTGCCAGTCTCTGGTCCACCGCATCAAACACACCATCCTTCCCTTCCTGAAAGTGTCCGAGATGCTGGAGAGTGAACAGAGCCACGCAGTGAGTTAATTCACTTTAATAGAAAGTTGTTAATGGTTGAACTGACCTTCAAAGTGAATATCCTGAAATAAATAGATCCGGAACACTGGGCATCAAACTCTAAGTAATAATGAAATAAACCTGGAAGTGAACAGGTTGTGCTGATTTGACTTTGGTACATTCTGCTCAGGCCAAGGACAAGTATGAGAAAACAGCAGTGAAGTTCTTGGACTTTGAGGGGAAGAAGTATGAACAGTGGATGGCTGCGACAGAACGCAACTTGCCGTTGCTAATGAACAAACCCCTGCTGGTCATCACCAGTGAAAGCCACTCCCAGGCAGAACCAGTACGTATCTGTCTCTGTTTACTTACTTATACACATTAGACACAGTAACTGTTCTTATTCTCTCAAACTATCATTCATTTTCTTATTTTAAGAATATTCCGCCAACTGAAGGCAGCCTACAGAGAGGTGTGCGATACGCTGTGAACTTTTCTCCAGAGCTCAGGGAAATCATTTCTGAGACAAAGAACCTTCATTCACTGGGCTACTCTGTTTCTGATCGGGTTCAGAATGTTGCTCTGCAGGAGGACAAATTAATCAGGTAACGACACCAGCTACCAAATACAGAGATCATACCAAACCACAAAACCCCTGATTGATGTCATCTCCGTCCTGACCTGTTTTTACTTTTACTTTTTAGCTATGTCAATGACCTGAATAACATGGTCAACCGCTACCACTCTGTGATGGACAGCCTGAGTGAGGCACAGTCCATTATGCTGGCTCATCTCATCAAAGCAGTCAGAAAAGAAATGTATGTTGGATCTAAACGACTCAACTGGAATTCTCTGGGTACGTGTGATCTGGTTTATGCTCAGTTGTCCTCTGTGGAAATCAATGTTGTATGAATAATTGAAATCAAATCACTTATGAATATGTGTTTGGTTTTAGGTATCTGCGACTTCATCGACCGAGGCAGTAAGGCCGTCTCTAAGTTTGAGTCAGTTGTCAGTCAGATTCAGAAGAATGAGAGAGAGATCGATTCCAAGTTGCAATCAATGGTGACGGCCAACTTCTTGAAATTTCCAGTCTCAGATAAACCGAAAGACCTACCAGGTAGAAATGATCATTTGTTGGATGTAATGATTAATGTCTCAGAATTCAACTTACTCAACTGCATGCTTTTTCCAGGTGTCAAGGAGTTCTGTGAACGTATCGAGCAAGAGCGGACCAAGACGGTGAAACTGCTGAGCAGAAAGTATGCGGACATTGGAACCATCATCACTAAGACAGAACATTTGATCATGGAAACCAGCAGTGGAAAAGCCAAATGTATGGCAGATTATTACACGTTCTGGGAGAGCAAAGTGTACGACTCGCTCATAAAAATGGTGCTGAGGTAATAATGACATGATGTTGTTGAAGTCACCTACTTTGAAAGCAGCACAGCACTTTCTGTCTCAACCTTTGTAACATCGTTGTTGTTGACTTTCACCTTTAGGAACATTCAGACCTTCAACACAGCGCTGATGGGAAATACCGCTCTGTTCCGAGTTGATGCACTCCTGTCTGCTCCGAAGATTGTGCTGCAGCCCCCAAGCAGTGAGATCTACTGGCTTATCATGCACTGTATCAGAGACTATGTAGAGAGCACCAAGGTGGGATCATCATGACTCCCTGAAGTACTGCTCTGCATCTTGACTGCTTTTAAAAAAAATATCAACTATGTTTTATTATTTTTAATATTATTTGTAATTTAGTTTGTAACCTAATACTAATGTGACTCGATTCTGTCCACACTTTTCTGTTTCAGCAATTTGTACGTTGGTGGCGTGGGAGCTGCATAGAGTGTTCACCACAACAGGTGGATGGTGAAGAGGAGGCAGTGACATTTAGTTTTTTCACTGATGTGTGGCCCCATCACCAGATAAATGAGAGCGCCTTGACAGTGTCCCAGAACGTCCAGCGCCTGCTCTTCTCTGTGGATCGGTACCTCAACCATTGGAAACGCTATCGACACCTTTGGGAAAGGAACCACACTGTGGTGAATGAAAAGTTTGCTGCGAGAAAACCATCCATTGTCATGTATGACGACAAGTTTCAGTTCCTTTCTCGCATCAATCAAGAGTTAATGCTGGAGCCTCTGTCTAAGAATGAGCACATCATCCACCTGAACCTGGAGCCGCTGGCTCAAACAGTGCAGGAGATCGCTGAGTCCTGGATCAGTTCACTGGGTAGCCTCCTCAACAAGCCAGCCAAAGAGGATCTCTTCAGCCTGAGAGATGAACTCATGGTATTTTATCCTGTTACATATTGTTTGACAGTAAATATTTAAGTGATGGGGTTCTTATCTGAAGTCAGTGTGTTACCTGCAGTAGATGACTGTCAGCTGTCACCTGTGTGGAGAAGCAGCGAGTAGCACCGACAGTGAAGCATGTTGAGCATGGAGCACTGCTCAGCTGCACTGAGGTGTTCTAGCCACCTTAAAGGAGTCATGCCTAAAATATACATTTGTTGAAGTATATAATATATTTTTGAAATTGTTGGTGTTTTACATTGTTGTTGACCTGCAGATCAGCTGATCTGTGGTGTAACACAGTGCACAGCAGGCACAGCTGCACTGGTGCATATGAATACAGATGCTGTACGGTTGAGGGAGTGTAGTGCCAAAGGACAGACTGTCTGACAGCAATGTACTGCACCGAAAATGTTCAAAATATAGCGTACACTTAAAAGGATATATATTTAAGGTGTGACTTCTTTTAGGTTCCCAAACATACACATTGAAGGAGCTGACTGCCATCTACTGCAGGTAACACACTGGCTAGGGATAAGTACCTCATACAACCCCACATCAGAAGACCAGAACTATAAGTAACTGTAACTGTAAGGATGCACAATATGGATTTTTTTCTCAGATTTGTATTGATTTCTATGGCTATTTTATTCGACAGGAGCTTTCTGAGATGCTGAAACAGAGCCCTGACACTTTCAAGGAGCTGAAGTCTGTCCTCAGCACCATCTCAAACATCAGGGATATGTCTCTAGATGTGGAGTTGAGATTCAATGATATCCAGGAAAGATACAGAACACTGGCCATGTACAAAATTCAGGTACCGTGTTCAGTGTTTAATCATTGTCTCTTTAAAGCAAAGGTTTAAATTGTGATCCTTGTTGAACTTTTGGTGCTCTACGTTTCATGTGTAGGTCGGAGAGGATGAACTGGAGCTGCTGGCCAAGATTGACAAGATGTGGAGTGACCTGCTTACAGAGTCCAGACAGGTGGATCGAAGCCTAACAGATGTCAAGAAATCTTTTACTGCGGTAAGATATTGAACCCACACAAGACAATTTGTAGGAACAGAAAATAAAATTGACTCCTTTTGATGTAAATCTACTTTTATAATTCTCTTCCTGTTCTCTGTTACACTTCAAGACGACACAAAGGAAGGTGGAGGAGTTTAAGCAGGAGTTGTCTGTCTTCGCTGAAAGCTTCAACATGCGCGGTCCCGGAGCTGTGGGAGAAGATTTGGAGAAAGGTACTTACACCCAGAACACAATATATGGTGGTACTTCTTCAAATGCAGTGGAGGGACAAGTCTCTTTTTTTGTTTGCAGGATTTATCATTATGGAAACATATGAAGCAGATCTCGCCAAGGTAGTGGCAGAAAGGCAGGCGCTAGCAAATGCTGAGAAGCTGCTGGACCTTCCGCTCACCTTGTACCCAGAGGTCATCAGCATTCAGAGGGACATGAACGGCTTGAGACAGATATATGAAGTCTATAAAGCTCAGAAGGTTTGATAGAGGAGCTCTCAGTTTAACATTAAAATTGCATCTTGGGAGGCATTGACCATGCTTTAATGAGTTTGTCCTTTTCATGTTTCAGGATGCAAAGGCAGAGTGGTCTCAGACCTTGTGGGTGGATTTAAACATCCAGCTGCTACACGAGGGTGTTGAGGGTTTCATCCAAAGCTTTAAGAAGCTGCCCAAAGATGTGCGAGGGTTACCTGTGGCCTTCTTCCTCGAAGGACGCTTGAAGGAGTTCAGAGAATCTCTGCCCCTTTTGTCGGACCTGAAGAATGAGGCTCTCAGAGACAGGTCAGACTGCAGAAAACACCAGAAGCTTACTGGAATAAATCTCATACAAAAAGACAATCAGTAGTTGTGTGCAATACTTTAAATGTATTTTGAGCAGGATATGAATATGAAAATTTGGTTATGATGACAAGATCAAATCAAACACTCAAAATAAAAACCTGTTTTGTGTTTTGGGGCACAGACACTGGAAAGAACTGATGGAAAGGACCGGCACGAACTTTGAGATGAACCGAGACACTTTCACTCTGGAGAACATGTTTGCTATGGAGTTGCACAAATACGCAGATGTCATAGGTGATATCGTCACCTCTGCTATGAAAGAGCTCGGTATTGAGAAGGTAAGCTTCCACGTCTCAAGCTTGACCGAGGGATCAACTGTATCAGTTCATCAAACATATCTGTGTGTGCTTCCAGGGAGTGAAGGAGGTGGTGGAGACCTGGGGACACATGACCTTCAGTGTGTTGCCTTATGTTAAAGGCACCCGGAAATGTGGCTCTATGATTTGTGCAGTGGATGAGATTATGATTAATCTGGACAACGATGCCATGAACCTGCAGAGCATGGCGGGCAGTCGTTTTGTTGGACCTTTCCTTGGTACCGTACAACAATGGGAGAAGGACCTGTCCCTGATCAGTGAGACCATAGAGGTCAGACTGAGTGTCAACGTCTACCACCACACTTGAGCTAGTTTATAATGTCCCTGCTGAAAACATATTTCTTGTATAGGTATGGCTGCTGGTACAAAGAAAGTGGATGTACCTGGAGAGCATCTTCCTGGGTGGAGACATCAGCTCGCAGCTACCTGAGGAAGCCAAAAAGTTTGATGACATGGACAAAAAGTTTAAAGAGGTGAGTTTTGCCATAATATGGGCCAAGTGAAAGCAAGGTGCATCTTAAAAATGCTGTCTTCTTACTTTCTTCATGTAGATAATGAGTGACACAGTGAAGGATCCAAACATTAGGCAGTGCTGCCTGGTTCCAAACCGGCTAACCAACCTGCAGGCCCTCAGTGATGGTCTGGAGAGGTGCCAGAAAAGTCTCAATGACTACTTGGACTCTAAGAGGAATGCATTTCCTCGCTTCTTCTTCATCTCTGATGATGAACTGCTCAGCATTCTGGGAAGTAGTGACCATACCTGCGTCCAGGAGCACATGATCAAGGTATCAGGGTTGAGGAGGATCACTGCTCGCCGTGTGTGTGAAACATTTTTCTAGATGTTTTTCTTTTCTTTGTTCTACAAGATGTATGACAACATAGCATCTCTGAGTTTTGAGGCCATAAGCGATGGGGAGATAGTAGCTGGAGCCATGGTATCTGCTGAGGGTGAGGTGATGGAGCTGAGGAAGGCTGTCGCAGTGGAGGGAAGGGTGGAGGAGTGGATGACTGGAGTACTGCTGGAGATGAGGAAGACTAATAGAATCATCACCAAGGAGGCAATATTCTACTACTGTAAAGACAGGTGCAGGTGTGTGTGTAGTTACTTAAGATGTGTGATCAGCCATTGTGTGTGTGCAGATGAGCTGTGCTAATGGTAATGTTTCAACTGTTCCCAATGAGGAGTGAGCTTCTGAGGCAGCAGGCGGCCCGCGGGAGAAAAGGCCCAGCATGCATCTCTTTTTCAGTCACACTGACTCTGACCACTCTGAGCTGAAAATCTCTGAACTTTTACAGAAAGAGAAATGTTTTTCTTTTTCCTGGCATAGGCGATAATATTCACCATATTTCTGTCATCCATTTCATCGCAGGGTTAGGGTGCACAGCCAGCGCCGTGTGGTCACAGGCACTAAATGTTTCTTTCCCGTGTCTCTCAGGGTGGATTGGATGATGCAGTACCAGGGCATGATGGTGCTGGCTGCAATTCAGGTGTGGTGGACCTGGGAGGTCGAGGATGTCTTTAATAATGTGAAGAAAGGGGATAAGCTCGCAATGAGGCACTTTGCCAAGAAAATGCACCAGCAGATTGACGAGCTGGTTACACGCATAACACAGCCTATGAAGAAAAATGACAGAAAGAAGATAAACACAGTGCTCATCATCGATGTCCATGCGAGGGACATTGTAGACAACCTGGTGCTAAACAGGTAAAGCTCACACCTAACTTTTTTCATTTCATGTTACTAGTGTGTTTAAAGGGGACTGAAATAAATAAAAAGGTAACTGTCTTCCCAGTATAATGGACGCACAAGAGTTTGAGTGGGAAAGCCAACTGAAATTCTACTGGCTGAAGGAACACGACGACCTCTTTGTGCGTCAGTGCAGCGCTTCGTTCTCTTACGGACACGAGTACATGGGGCTGAACGGTCGACTGGTTATCACCCCGCTGACGGACCGCATCTACCTCACTGTCACGCAGGTCGGTCAAGTTTTGGAAATGTTTATGAGCCACCCAGGCAGCACATGTAAATCGTTCTGTCAGCTTGTTTTGATGACAGAATGTCTGAATGTGGCTGTGGGATTGTGATGCAGGCCCTCTCCATGTTCCTTGGTGGAGCTCCTGCTGGACCGGCCGGTACAGGAAAGACAGAGTCCACCAAAGATCTGGCCAAGGCTTTAGGCCTGCTCTGTGTGGTGACAAACTGCAGTGAAGGCATGGACAGCATGGTAAGAAGCCGCAACAACGTTTTGTTTACATTATAAATCACATTTAACACATTACTGTGTGCTGACCAAGTGTGTAGAAACAGGATGTGTTGAGTTGTCAGTTATTCAACTTCATGTTTACTGTAGAAAACAAATGTTTAGTTCATTGAAAGTCTCAGTCATGTGTCACTGCCCCCCTGTGACTGTGATCATCAGGCATGTGTGCTCATTTTATGTCTTTTTGTTTCCATGCTACTAAACTGCTCCATCTCAAAAGTATCGCCAAAGTTGATGTAATTGCTCGTATGCCTGTTGTAACTTGTGCACTCTGCTGGACAAAATAAGCACTCAGTTGTTTTTTAAACTTTCATTTGTTAGTAGCTTTTTTCTTTTATTTCCTGTTCTGTTCAGGCGATGGGTAAGATCTTCTCTGGCCTCGCCCAGTGTGGAGCTTGGGGCTGCTTCGATGAATTCAATCGTATCGATGCCTCAGTGTTGTCAGTTATCTCCTCTCAAATCCAGACCATCCGCAATGCTCTCATTCTGCACCATAAAAAGTTTACTGTAAGTCTGTTGTAGAAACACAAACATCCAAAATAATCCTGATTTTTATATAAATTCATAGATCTTTCACAAAGATCGACAGTTATTTAAATTGATTGTTCCGAAGAGTCACCGGCCTTTATTTCTCCCTGTACGACCTTCTTCTCGTCATGCATATCAGTTTGAAGGAAAGGAGATCAGCCTGGATGACCGCATGGGTATTTTCATCACCATGAATCCAGGATATGCAGGACGCACAGAGCTGCCAGAATCAGTCAAAGCCCTCTTCAGACCTGTGGTGGTCATTGTGCCTGACCTGCAGCAGATCTGTGAGATCATGCTCTTCTCTGAGGGCTTCCTACTGGCCAAGGTGAGGGACGCACAGACAAAACTCCTCAACCATGTATAATGAACCATGTATAGCCAATATTACTATAATGTACAAGTTTAATGTTTGTGTTCTCAGGCATAAAATTCAGTAAATTATTTACGTTTGCAAAGACAATTTTTTATATAAACATGAGCAAATCTTTAACTTCACCCTGCAGGTATTTTCCACCTACACGTGTCAGTTTATCATCAAGGATTTCATCTTATTTCAGGTGCTGGCAAAGAAGATGACGGTTCTGTATAAGCTTGCTCGTGAGCAGCTGTCTAAGCAGTCTCATTATGACTTTGGCCTGCGTGCTCTGAAGTCCGTCCTAGTGATGGCAGGAGAGCTGAAGAGAGGCTCACCGGACCTCAGTGAGGTAGAGACCACGCAACATCTTTCATATTGATTTTCCATACAATGTCATCAGACTTACATGGAAGTTACTGTGATTTATGATCCAGCAGGAATAGTTTGAAGCTTGATGCCTGATGGAAAACTGTGAGCAATGTCCACCAAGCATCTTACAATGAGAAATATTGCAGATGCCTCTTAGAATATGAAAGAATACACAATGAGAAGTTTTTATTTCTTTAAAAACGTTGTCCTGCAATGTGACTTAACTGCTGTGATCCTGGTCTCTCCTCTGGACAGGATGTGGTGCTGATGCGTGCACTCAGGGACATGAACCTGCCAAAGTTTGTGTTTGAGGACGTGCCTCTGTTCCTCGGGCTGATCTCAGACCTGTTCCCTGGCCTGGACTGCCCCCGTGTTTGCTATCCCAGCTTCAATGATGCAGTGGAACAGATCCTGCAGGAGGGCAAATACGTCATACTGCCTGACCAGGTGACTTAGTTTGGTCTGAAATGTGATTCTTTGAAAATCGGGATTCCTGAACAACTTAAAGATCATTGAGTTTTAGTAGCAATGATTGAGTTTCAGCATGTTAGTGTGAAGATGTTCATACAGCCTGTTGTTTGTGCTGTCTGTGGTGGCAGGTGGACAAAGTGGTGCAGATATATGAGACGATGATGACCAGACACACCTCTATGGTTGTGGGTCCAACAGGTGGAGGAAAGTCGGTTGTGATCAGCACTTTATGTCAAGCTCAGACAAGGTCAGTGTTAGTTTACATCCCCTAGCTTTACACCACCCTCCTGATGTTTGATGTGGACGATAGTAAGCTTTATTTTATGTCATCATCAGATTGGGATTGCACACCAAGATTTATCCTCTGAACCCCAAAGCCATCACTGTCATTGAACTTTACGGAATTCTGGACCCAGACACTCGAGACTGGACTGACGGGATTTTATCCAACATCTTCCGAGAAATCAACAAGCCCACCGACAAAAACGATCGGAGGTAAACAGAACAATGAAAGGAGACATTTCAATAATCAGATGATTCAAATGTACAATATGCCAGTGATGTCATTCATTCATTCATACATTGAGAAGAAGGAGAAGAAGTAGAAGAAGGCAGACTGTCAGTGGAATACAACATAAAGACATGAACTTTGACCGACAGGTACATCCTGTTTGATGGGGATGTGGACGCTCTGTGGGTGGAGAATATGAACTCTGTGATGGATGACAACAGGCTGCTCACTCTCGCCAACGGAGAACGGATCCGTCTACAGAGTCACTGTGCTATGTTGTTCGAGGTAAGTCAGAATTTTCCAACACTTCTCTGTAAAGCTCCTTTCAGAGCATGAGATAATGAAACCTGATGTTCACAGGTTGCAGATCTGCAGTATGCCTCCCCTGCTACTGTTTCCCGCTGTGGGATGGTTTACGTTGACCCCAAAAACCTGCGATACACTCCTTACTGGCAGAGATGGGTCAACAACAGGCCTGGAAAGGTATAAAAAAAAAAAACATACATTCAATGTGATGACTGGACTTGCTTGTTGTTTGACAACATCTCAACGCTGTTTTTTCGTTTCCTAGGAACAAGAAGTGCTCAACAAATTATTCGAAAAATATGTACAAAGCTCGATTGACTTGATTGTGGAAGGGATTGTTGATGGCAAACAGGGCAAGAAACTGAAGACTGTCGTCCCTCAAACAGATCTGAACATGGTAGGTTCATCTCACCCGCGTTCGCTGTGAGGACGTTTAATGTCCCCGACAACCTCTGTAGTCTCATTCAGACACTTTTAACACACGGAGGAGTAGAATAATTAAACTGGGATATTTAATGATGGATTTTTTGTGGTAGAACAAAACGTGTAAATATCTTCAGCCTTCAGCTTATTGACTGAAAACACATTGAACACACTCACAGACTTTGAGACGAGGGAACCAGAAGAGTTAAAATGCAAACTGATCTCCAGGCTTTAGGACGACGGATCACGGCTCTCTACTGTGCATGTGTTGTGTGTCCAGGTGACTCAGCTGTGCTTGATGCTGGACGCGCTGCTTGAGGGTGAGATCAGCAGAGCTGAAGTCCTGGAGTGTTACTTCCTGGAAGCTCTGTACTGCTCACTGGGGGCCACACTGTTGGAGAGCGGCAGGACCACGTTTGATGAGTTCATCAAAAGGCTTTCCTGTTTAACCGCAGTCCATGATGAGAAAACCCTCGCTGGACCCGGTGAGATCCCAGGTAAAAAAAACACGCTTTTGCACGTAGAACACACATTATTACAATGATGTGTTTTTTTTAATCATTCAGGAAACATGATTGTTTTATGGTTTTAGGTAGATTAAATGAATATTATTATAAAAACAACCTAACTTTACTTATAACTTTACTAACCCTACATAAATGTGTAGTCTCCTTTAATTATTTCACTGATTCTTATTATATTATTAATGACTAAATGATTGGCTCCATACAGGATATCTGCCATCTCTGTATGACTTCCATTTTGATGGCACACAGCAGAAGTGGGTTTCCTGGAGCTCTCTGGTCCCCAAATACATTCACGACTCCGACATGAAGTTTGCAGATATTCTAGGTAAAGTTCATGTCTGAGCAGTGAGGCGAGGACACATCAGATGTCTTTCACACAAACATGTCGCATAGATTTCAACGTTTTGACTCTTCCATGTTCCTTCCTGCACTTTGATTCCTTCATCCTCTGTTCTTTGCTGTAGTGCCAACTGTTGACACTACGAGAGCCAGCTGGATCCTGGACCAGATGGTGAGGATAAAGAGGCCGCTTCTTCTGGTCGGAGAGTCTGGCACCTCCAAGACTGCCACCATTCATAACTTCCTGAAGAAACTTGACGCAGATAAAAGGGTGAGTTCACCATCCAACGTTACATTTTACAATACAATACATTTTATTTCAACACATGAGTTGGAATGTCTTCTCCTCTGTTTCTAGATTACCTTGATGATCAACTTCTCGTCCAGAACAACTTCAGCAGACCTGCAGAGAAACCTGGAGGCCAGTGTGGAGAAAAGGACCAAAGAGATCTACGGGCCTCCAGTGGGGAAGAGACTGCTGGTCTTTATGGATGACCTGAGTATGCCAAAGGTACCTTCGCCAAGCCCTCAACCCGTTCTCTTATTATACTGTCATGAGTGACAGCACTGGTATGTTAGACATTGTTCATATATTCTGTATGCTCATCTAGGTGGATGAATACGGCACACAACAGCCTATCGCACTTCTGAAGCTGTTACTGGACCGAGGAGGCCTCTATAACAGAGGGAAGGAGCTCAACTACAAAGTCCTCAAGGACATGGACTTCATCGCTGCCATGGGAAAGGCAGGAGGTGGGAGGAACGAGGTGGATTCCCGCTTCGTCTCGCTCTTCAGTGTCTTCAGCATGCCCTTCCCTGCAGTGGAGTCCCTCCACCTCATCTACGCCTCCATTCTCAAAGGCCACACCAGAGTGAGTACCACACACAAATCAATACATATCAGTTACCACGACAGATCATTAACTCCATCAAATCTTTTAGCTGTTTGAGGATGCCATTAAGAAGGTTTGTGACAAAGTCACTGTCTGCACACTGGAACTGTACAACAACATCATCAAGGATCTGCCGCCCACTCCCTCCAAGTTCCACTACATCTTCAACCTGAGGGATCTGTCCCGAGTCTACAACGGCCTGACGCTCACCAGCCCTGACAGGTCTGATCAGGCTCGTTCACTCTAGTGACGCTTTAACAGACACTTTGCAGCTCCATTTCCTAAATATATCACTGATTTGTCTCCAACAGGTTTTTGACTGTCACCCAGTTTGTGCGTGTCTGGAGAAACGAGTGCTTGAGAATCTTCCACGACAGACTCATCGATGAAACTGACAAAACCTTGGTAATAACTAATAATATAGCTGTTTTTGTAGATTCTCCTTTGTGTGGACAAATGTGTCATCGTTTCTCCAGCTGGGATTACAAATGTAGACTCATGTAGTGTTGTAACTCAAAACAAATCACTTTTATTTATATAACTCAAAATCACTCATTAGGTCCAAGGCCACATCAAGAACCTGATTGAGGAGCATTTCAAGTCAGACATAGAGGCCGTCATGAGGGACCCAATTCTTTTTGGAGACTATCGGACCGCCCTCAGTGACACTGAACCACGGATCTACGAGGACATAATGGACTATGATGCTTCTAAAGCCATGTTTCAAGTACTGTCCAACTAAAAACTCTGTCATTAACTGAAAAATGGCTTTGACCTGATTTTTGTTTCAGTATGTCATTGAAATATAAAAAAAGACCTTTGTTACAATCACTTGCTGCCACATTCTGTATGAGATATACTCATTGACCACTGTGACCTTTTTGTCTTCTGCAGGAAATTCTGGAGGAATACAACGAGAACAAGGCAAAGATGAATCTAGTTCTGTTTGACGATGCTCTGGAACATCTGACTCGTGTGCACCGCATCATCCGCATTGATCGAGGCCACGCGCTGCTGGTCGGCGTGGGGGGCTCTGGCAAGCAGTCCCTCACCAAGCTCGCTGCCTTCACCGCCGGCTGTGAGGTGGTACAACTCAGCTGATGTTTACACCACACAATAAAACTGTTGTGCCAAAGAAAAGGGGAATATAGACACGAGATACAAGACGGCTACAATATATTTGTTTGTTTTCCACCAAACGTGGATGGAGGATATGAGTTGGTCTGTTTACTGACAGATCCAGGAATGTTTTTCTCACATTGTGAGACCGGGCAAGTTTACATAAGGATTAAGCAGTAACAGGGCTGTTGGACCTTGGCAGAGGTATGCGCTCTACTGAGTGCCATTCCACTTTTTAAAAAGCCTTTCAAAGAGGAAACAGCAGCTAAATTTTAAGCTGGTAAAGAGGAAATGATAAAAGAAGGGTTGAGGAAGTTCACTTTAACTTCATTGTGATCTTTTTAACTCCATGTTGTAAAACATCACATCTACAGACATTTTCTACAAAAACTAATCTTGAGCCTCGAGTTATGGAATCTGCTTTTTCCCAGGTGTTTGAGATCACACTCAGCAGAGGATACAATGAGTCAAACCTCCGTGACGACCTGAAAATACTTTACCTGAAGCTTGGCATTGAAAATAAGAAGACTGTGTTCCTCTTCACTGACGCACACGTGGCTGAGGAAGGCTTCTTAGAGCTCATCAACAGCATGCTCACCTCAGGTTGGATATCACTGACTTACTCCTCTCTCATAAAACATGTATCTGTCTTTAAAGCTGCAGGTGTCGTCCTCTGATCACGATGTCTGTCTGTAGGCATCGTTCCTGCGCTGTTTCCTGATGATGAGAAGGAGTCAGTTCTCAACCAGGTTCGTGAAGAGGCTCTGAAGATGGGCGCAGGTCCTTCTAAAGAGAGCGTGTGGAACTACTTTGTCAACAAGAGCGCCAACAACCTGCACGTTGTTTTAGGCATGTCTCCAGTGGGAGACACCCTGAGGACACGCTGCAGGAACTTCCCAGGTGAGATGCAGAGTCAGAGCCCATGTTGACGTGTGTCTGTGTTCTTTTCTGAGCGCCAGTGTCTGTTTTCAGTTGTTTCCATTGAGGAGTGAGCGTTTGCACTTTGAGGTGATAAACTCTAAACTTTTCAGAAAGGCTCTGGTGCGTCACTGCTCTATTTATTTCTCCCGGCCTCGCCGATAGTGTTCACTGTATTTTCTATCTCCTATGGATCATGTCCTCACCCACATCCTCCTCGCTGTGACGTCCTGATGTCAAATAAAACACAGACAGTAAACCTCAGAGGATGGGAGTCATCATACAGCGGTGGCTGTTTAGATAACGTTACGATAGAGACTAGATGCATAGCCAACACTTTTCTGCCTGAAAAACTCTCTGTGGGCATCACATAATCTTTGACTTCTCTCTCAGGACTGACGAACAACACTGTGATCGACTGGTTCCTACCGTGGCCTCCACAGGCGTTACTCGCTGTGGCTCAGTCTTTCCTTGGTGGGTAGAAACAGATGTTTTTCAGATGCGTCTGTCAGCCATCTCAGGGCTTTTATGTGTGAAAGTAAAGACCTACTGCTGGATATTATCGCTTATTTTTATTCCAGGTGAAAGTCCGATGATTCCTGAGGAGCACTCTGCAGCAGTGGTAGATCATGTTTGTATGGTCCATCGCTCTGTGGGTGAATACAGCAAGATGTTCCTCCAGAAACTCAGGAGGTGTAACTACGTCACTCCAAAGAACTACTTGGACTTCATCAGCACCTACTCCAACCTCTTGGAGGAAAAAGACCAATATATTCTGGGTGAGAAGATGGAACATGTTACAAGTTCTGTTCCTCTGTGGAAAAACCTTTGCATCACGGCTGCTGTGCGTTTATAATTTTGTGATGATTTTAGAGGCTTTTTTTCTGACGTTGTGTTGTCTCCTGATCCAGCTCAGTGCAAGCGTTTAGAGGGAGGTTTAGACAAACTGAAGGAGGCCAGTGTGCAGCTGGCTGAGCTGAACATTAAGCTAGCAGAGCAGAAGGTGGTCCTCGCTGAAAAGTCCACAGCTTGTGAGGCCCTGCTGAAGGAAATCACCACAAACACGAATATAGGTGAGTGAGCACCTGCATCTCTTACCTGGTGTTGTTCTGAGCAGCCACAGTCTGATCACCCTGATGCCGTCTGACAAAAGGTACAAGTATCCGCTGCCGTACCAACAGAATACAGAGCAGCTTCATTCATTTCATAAAATAGACGAAGCACAAACGACTCAAACATTGTTTTGTTTTTAAACTCTGGTGATTTAAAGAATGGCGATAAATTGACCTCGGTGTAGCTGATGTTGTAACGTAGCTCGTACAAACCACTTCTCAACAACTTTTCCTTGCAGCTGAGGAGAAAAAGACTCTGGCAGAAGTAAAAGCCAAAGAGATTGAAGAGCAGACTAAAGTGATCGCTGTTGAGAAGAAAGAAGCTGAAAGTTCCCTCGCTGAAGCTCTGCCGGCTTTAGAGGCGGCCCGACACGCCCTGCAAGACCTGGAGAAAGCTGACGTGACAGAGATTCGGTAAACTCTCCCGCTCACTCAGAGCTTCTTTTTTATTCATTTGATGATTACTAAATTCATCAGAATAGAATAACAGTAACATCTATAATGCCACAGCTCTGTAAAGATGATACAAATATTAATGTTAATGTTCTAGAATGTTGATCAGTCATGCAAACCAGGACACGACTCACCTGACCATAAAATCAAACGATCCTCTGCCTCTCTCTGCTTTTTCCTACGGCGCCGTCACGCAGATCCTTTGCAAAGCCACCCAAACAGGTGCAGGTGGTGTGTGAGTGCATCCTCGTGTTGCGTGGCTACAAAGAGATCAACTGGCAGTCAGCCAAGGGCATGATGTCGGAGGCGAACTTCCTGCGCTCGCTGATGGAGATGGACTGTGACTCCATCGGTAACCACCAGGTCAGGACTGTCAAAGGTAAGTCAGCACCACGTCCAGGAGAAGCTCTTAAAGACACAGATGTGATGGGGGGGGCGGTTAGCCAGTATGCCACATTTGTCTTCCCTTTAATTTCTCCTGGCTAGGCTTCCTGAGGAACCTCCAGACAAGCTATGATGAGATGCGAGCCATCAGTAAGGCCGGCTCAGGAATGCTCAAATTTGTGGAGGCTATCATGGGATTCTGTGAAGTTGCCCGGGAGATAAAACCCAAGCGAGAGAAGGTAAAGTGACGCTGATGAATGCTCTGACATCACGCTCCACAGACAGGAACACAGATTAAGCAGTCCTGTTTTCGATGTCTTCTCAGCTGGCTCGCCTGGAGAAGATCTTCTTTCAGAGTAAGCGGGAGCTGGAGGACATTCAGAGCGAGCTCAGTGAGATCCAGAAGGAGCTGCAGGCTCTTGGAGAGAAGTATCAGGCTGGTTTCAGGGAGAAGCAGCTGCTACAGGAGGAGGCTGAGCTCATGGAAAGGAGGCTGATAGCTGCCGACAAACTCATCTCCGGCCTGAGCTCTGAGAACGAACGGTGAGGCTGCAAAAGACACAAAACACGAAGAACTGCTCATTTGTTTCTTTTCACATGTACTTGTGTCTCCACCTGTTTCCCTTCACTGCTCTGCTTTGTAACCGTCTCCACCCAGATGGGCACAAGAGCTGGAGGAGCTGAAGCAGCGACGTGTGCGTCTGCTGGGTGACTGTCTGATCTCTGCTGGCTTCCTGAGCTATGAAGGCGCCTTCAGCTGGGACTTCAGGAATGAAATGGTGTACGAGGTGTGGCTGAAGGATGTGCAGGAGAGAGGCATCCCGTCAAGCCAGCCTTTCAAAATAGAAAACCTTCTGACGGATGAGGTAGAAATCAGCAGGTGAGGAGTGTGTGCTCAGGGCAGATGTTGTAACTTGAAAAACGATAATTCAAATAATATGAATTAGGTGTTGTTTTGATGACTTGACGCTGACTGTGTGACAGATGGGGCTCAGAGGGTTTGCCTCCAGATGAGCTGTCGGTGCAAAATGGAATCCTCACGACCAGAGGGAGCCGCTTTCCAATGTGTATCGACCCTCAGCAGCAGGCCCTCAACTGGATCAAGAAGAAGGAAGAAAAGAATAAACTGAAGGTACAAAAGGTTATGTTATGTATCATATAATAACAGTGAACTTCATGTATATAACACATTTAGAAACAGAGTTTACAAAGTGTTTTGACAAGCAAGCAAAAGCTGGAAACTCAGAAAGACAACACAACAAAATAAACAGTCGGGAGGAACACGAGGAAGTCTCGTCTGAGCTGAGGTCACACAGGACGGCACAGCAGAAAATGTACAAACACAAAAAGACATGATGAATAATTACAACTTAAAGAAATAACCATTTTTACTGCAAATGAATATCGGCCCCAGGTGTCAGTTTCTAGGCTGCTTGATTTCTAGTCCTCAGTATCGACTCTACTAATTATGAGTCCTGAAAGTCGTCTGCAGTCATCTTCTCCTGCTGACAGACGCTGAATCAGTCACACAGCGTTTGTTCCTGACGGTGCGACACTTCTTCATCCCTCAGATCTCATCTTTCAACGACCCAGACTTCCTGCAGCAGCTAGAGATGGCCGTCAAATATGGCTTCCCATTTCTTTTCCAAGACGTGGACGAGTACATCGACCCAGTGATCGACAATGTCTTGGAGAAGAACGTGAAAGGAGCGGAGGGCAGACAGGTCATCATGCTGGGTGATAAGGAGGTGGACTATGACCCCAACTTCAAATTGTACCTCAACACTAAACTGGCGAACCCCAAATATTCCCCGTCAGTGTTTGGAAAAGCCATGGTCATTAACTATACCGGTACGAGACTTCAGTGTGGCAGACATCGGTTTTTATTTGTAATATTTGAGCAACATGAAGTAAATGCTTGGTCTGTGTTCCGTTCCTGTAGTCACCCTGAAGGGTCTGGAGGACCAGCTGCTGAGTGTCATCATGGGCTTTGAGAAGAAGCAGCTGGAGGAGCAGCATGAGCGTCTGATCCAGGAGACCAGCGACAATAAGAAGCTGCTGAAGAACCTCGGAGACTGTCTGCTCAGAGAGCTGGCCATGTCCACGGGCAACATGCTGGATAACACCGAGCTGGTCGAGACGTTAGACGAAACAAAGTCCAAAGCCAGTGAGGTGAGTGCAGCTGCAGAAAGCATCAGTGAACTCCTGCAAGAATAGAAATGTAACTTTCTCCTGGTTTGTGGTTGTGATGGTCAGGTATTTGAGAAATTAAAGTTGGCTGAGAAGACGTCTCTGGACATTGATAAACTCAGAAACGGCTACCGGCCTGCTGCCAAGCGCGGTGCTATCCTGTTCTTCGTGCTGACAGAAATGGCTCTGGTGAACAGCATGTACCAGTACTCTCTCGCCTCCTACCTGGAAGTGTTTGACTTCTCCCTGCGCAAATCTCTGCCTGACCATGTCCTGGACCAGAGACTGAAGAACATCATGGACACTCTGACGTACAGTGTTTATAACTACGGCTGCACAGGTAAACATACATGAGTAAAGACTGAATGATAAAATTGATCAGAAAGGTTGATTGCTTAAGATAACCTGACCTGACTGCGTATCCTCAGGTCTGTTTGAGAGACACAAGCTGCTCTTTTCCTTTAACATGGCCATCAAGATTGAGCAGGCAGAAGGGGGCGCGCCTCAGGAGGAGCTCGAGTTCTTTATCAAGGGTGAGATATCACAAACTCTTCCAGACAAAACCTGTGAATGCAAACAATGTCCAAAGCAGATTTTCTTTCTTTTCTCCCTCCTGTGTTTCAGGTAATCTGTCCTTGGAAAAGAGCAAGCGCAGAAAGCCGTGTGAGTGGCTTCTGGACCAGAGCTGGGAGGACCTAGTGAAGCTGGCCGAGCTCTTTCCTGAGCAGTTTGGTTCTCTGCCTGATGACGTGGAAAACAATTCCACTGACTGGGAGTCTGTAAGTGACCACAGCTACAGGAAACATCAAAAACCTTTTCCCTGATGTGTGGAGAGCTGAACCCCGGCCTTCTTCTCCTCAGTGGTATGACTTAGATGCACCAGAAAAGGCTCCGTTCCCCATGAAGTATGAAGAGAAGCTGTCGGCCTTCCAGAAGCTGCTGCTGCTGCGCTGCTTCCGCATCGACAGAGTGTACAGAGCTGTGACCGACTACGTCACTGTGACCATGGGCGAGAAGTGAGACAGTTTCTATTGAACTAACACACATGACATATATTCACTGGATGTGCAGAGAACACAGTAAACTGTACGGACACTCCAGACTGAAGCGAAGATGAGCAGATGTATCAGCTGATTGTCACATGTTTTCTTGTATTTCTGCTCAGATATGTGCAGCCACCAGTGATTAACTTTGATGCTCTCTACGAGCAGAGCACACCTTCCTCCCCCATCCTCTTCATCCTGAGCCCCGGCTCTGATCCAGGCTCTGACCTCATGAAACTAGCTGACAGGTCTGGATTTGGAAGCAGCAAATTCAGGTTCCTCGCTATGGGCCAAGGCCAAGAGAAGGTACTGAAGACTGTCACAAAACAGTGGTGTATAGATGATACTATCCAGGTTTTCTATTAACTGATCAATGTAAAGTTGTACAGTCAGAGTTCGAACAGTGTGTAACTAAAGTGGCCTGTAAAGACGGACTAGTGAGTAGCTGAGTCTCGTCCTGTGAGGACGTTTCATGTCAGTGCAGTAACAAGCTGACGGTCGCTGTCTTCTGTGGAACACTAATAAAGGTGGCGCTGCGCCTGCTGGAGACGGCGGCGTCCCACGGTCAGTGGTTGATGCTACAGAACTGCCACCTGCTTGTAAAGTGGCTGAAGGACCTGGAGAAGGCCTTAGAGCGGATCACCAATCCAGACCCCAACTTTCGCCTGTGGATCACCACCGACCCCATCAAGGACTTCCCCATCGGCATACTGCAGAAGTCTCTGAAGGTGAACACGTTCTCCTCACTCAGCTGTGACCTCTTTAGGTTTTTAGTAGATAGCAGCATTAGCTTCCCAGGTTTCAGTGGTCGGAACAAGGTTTCCCTCCAGCAGGGTTGTATCTGATGATTTGTAATGATATATGATAGTAAAAGAAAACCTGCTCATCAGGAGCAATATGAGGTTCAGTATGTTGCTGAGCAGACATGAACATGCAGCCGGGGATTCAGTGTTGGGCCGCCTACCTTCTGATGAGTGGACGACAGTGAGCTTTGGAATAAAACATCTGCAAACTAACGGCTAAATAAAAGAATAACAGAAGCTAACGGCTGAATATGAGATAAAATGGCTTCTTGAGCGACAGAGAGGATTTTAAAGCTGTCAGAGTTTACGTGGGTGTCGACGTTGTGTGCAGGTGGTGACGGAGCCTCCCAACGGTCTCAAGCTCAACTTGAGAGCTACGTACTCTAAAATCTCCAACGACAGCATGAATGCGTGCCCACACCCGGCCTTCCGCAGCCTGGTGTACGTGCTGGCCTTCTTCCACGCCGTGGTGCAAGAGAGACGCAAGTACGGCAAGATCGGCTGGAACGTCCCATACGACTTCAACGAGTCCGACTTCTTTGTAAGCCTCGTTTACACGGTGCTGCAAATTATTGATTGATTATGTAATTAATATTATAATATATTATTAATATTATATAAATAACGTAACCACGGTCTACAGGTGTGTATGGAGATCCTGAGCACCTACCTGACCAAAGCTCACGACCAGGGACACAGTGATATTCCCTGGGGAGGACTTAAATACCTGATCGGGGAGGTTAGGCTCATTTTTTATGTTTTGTACTAAACTGTATATCTGTTATCTTGCGAGCTGCAGCTGATGGTGTGTTACAGGTGATGTACGGAGGGCGAGCCATCGACAGCTTCGACCGCAGGATCCTGATGGTCTACATGGACGAGTACTTCGGAGACTTCCTCTTCTACACCTTTCGACGCTTCCACTTCTTCTGCAACAAGGATGTAGATTACAAGATTCCTCCGAACGGGCCCAAGAACGTTTACGTCGGTCAGTCGTTGTTTTAATGACTTCACATTCTCATAGCTGTAAAAATGAATGTTCTGTCTCACAGCTGCAGCCTGCTGTCTGTTACAGATGACATTGAAAAGCTGCCGCTGGCAAACACACCAGAGGTGTTGGGTCTTCATTCCAACGCAGAGATCGGATACTACACTCAGGCAGCTAAAGACATGTGGACTCACCTGATAGACCTGCAGCCTCAGACAGGTGTGTTTTATCCCTCTGGCCTTTAATCTATGTTTTTAATTAGAAATCCTGAGTGCTGAAGATCGTCCATGGAAGTAATATTTACTGTTTTCTGTGCTGCCTCTCTTGTGACCTGCACACACGACGGCAGGTGAATCTGGCGGGAGCATCAGTCGGGAAGAGTACATCAGCCAGGTGGCTCAGGACATTCAGAACAAGCTGCCCAAGTTATTTGACCTGGATGTGATCCGTAAGCAGATCGGCACGGACGTCTCCCCGACCTCCGTGGTGCTGCTTCAAGAACTAGAACGTTTCAACAAACTAGTGGTCCGCATGCAGCGCTCCCTGGCCGAGCTGCAGAGGGTGAGCGGGAGGACCGAGAGAGAGAACAGACGGGTGCTGAGTTTTCTTTGTGTTCCACGCAGGGTTTGATCTGTTGTAACTCCCTCCTCCTCTCAGGCTCTGGCTGGTGAGGTGGGTATGAGCAGCGAGCTGGACGAGGTCGCTCGGGCCCTTTTCAACGGTCAGATACCTGCCATTTGGAAGAAGTTGGCACCTGACACCCTGAAATCCCTCGGCAACTGGATGATCCATTTCCAGAGGCGTTATGAGCAGTACAGTCACTGGGTGAGGACACACACACACACACACACACACACACTCCTGCAGTATTCTGACCAGTGGAGAATATACGCTCATGTGTCTCGTGTCCACCAGGTGGACGAGGGAGAGCCAAACGTTATGTGGCTGTCAGGACTCCATATCCCAGAGTCCTACCTGACGGCTCTGGTGCAGGCTGCATGCAGGAAGAACAGCTGGCCTCTGGATCTGTCCACGCTGTACACACAGGTGACCCAGTACAGCAGTGAGGACGATGTTAGCAGCAGACCTGGACAAGGTAACGACAGGTAACAGTGTTCACCGCCTGGTCACTGCTGAGCTGTGAGCGCTGACGCTCTCTGTCCCTGCAGGCTGCTTTGTGTCCGGCCTGTACCTGGAGGGAGCAGACTGGGACGTGGAGAAGAGCTGCCTCGTGTGGAGTAAACCAAAAACTACAGTTGTTGAGCTGCCGATTCTCAGAGTCGTCCCCATAGAAGCTCGCCGCCTGAGGCTGCAGGTGTGACCTCAGACTGTTCAGGCCTCCACAGAGCGCTGCAGGTCGCCGTCAGGATGTTCCATCTAACTGTTGTGTGTGTTTGTACCACAGAACACGCTGCGGACCCCCGTGTACACCACGTCTGCACGCAGAAATGCCATGGGAGTCGGCTTGGTGTTTGAGGCAGATCTGTCCACCGACAAGCACCACTCACACTGGGTGCTGCAGGGAGTCTGTCTGTGCCTCAACACCGACTGAGGACCACGCACAGGTGGTTACCTCTCAGTCTGCTCCACAGCAGTCACTTTCTCTTTCTTTCTCCTGGCCTCATTAATGAACAGATGTGTGTTGTTCAGTTAAGTTCAATCCTCTCGGCCTTGAACACATTTATTATTCTGTCCCGTGTTAAAGACGGGCAGCAGCTGGTTCTGAACATCACCTGGTTCTGAACATCACCTGCTGTTTTCACCTCAGCCAGAAGCTTCTCAGCTGCTCTGTGGTTCAGACATCGTCGCTTCATTAGATCAATTCATTCATGTTTTAAATCTGATTATTTTCACTTTTAGTCTCATAATTCGTATAAATCTTTAAGTCTCAATTGGTTTATATTCTCTTTAACTGGGTGAAGTGATCTTTCACCCGACCTCAGATAAACCTGTCAGGCTCCAGGTCTTGCTGCTGTCCCAGGTGTTTAGTTGGGAGCCGGACCGCGGCGCTCGCAGCTCTGTGAGGCTGTCGGCTACATGTGAACACGTAGAGGTTCACCGTCTTAGTTTGTTTGTAATGAGCAGTGGACATAAAGCTGCACTGAGACGACTCGACTGAAGTGTTTGAGGAGAATAAAAGGTAGTTTGGTGAAGCAGATTTTAGTTTTTTTATTATTTCCCACCATTACAATCATCCGTTATTGTGTGGGAGCATCTGAAGGACGTGACGGCACAAATAACTGACAGAAGAAGTAATGAAACAGAAACACTTTTTATTGTTGGCTGAGTGGAGCTGCAGGTGGAGCTGCAGGTGGAGCTCCATGTGGAGCTGCAGGTGGAGCTGCAGGTGGAGGAGGTGCAAACAGCTCCGCAGAGACACTTTCATAAACACATTCAACACAAACACTATGAGCACTAATCCAGATGTTTGATTCCACAGATGATCGGATCCTTCATGAACTGTGGATGTTTGTGAGTCACCGACATGAAACCTGGAGGAGAGAGACGCTCAGAGTCACTTCCATCAATCAACACATTGGACATAACGTGATATTTTATACAAGAAATATGGTTCATCTGGTCCGAGTGAAGAAACGTCACTTTAAAAGGTTCATCTGAAGGAAACGTACCCATGGAGTGAGCTTTCTTTATCGCTTTGGAGACTTCCTTCTGTTTTCTTCCACACAAGCCTGCAGAACAAAAAGACGACATGAATCTCTTTGTCACACAACACTGCACACACAACCAATCAGAGCTTCTGCTCACCTGTGATGTGTCGGCCATAAATTCTGCCCGTGTGCGGTGAGATGAACTGTGAGAGCAGCTGTGAAGGAGACAGACGAGAGGAGACAGTCAGTGAGGTTCAGCGCCGTGTTTCTGTCCAGCGTCAGGAAACGTTCAAGATGTGAGTGATGCAGCGACTCGTCGTTTCACTGATTAGTTGTAAACTAAAACATGTCACCTTCTATTTTATCATTTATTTTTCAGTTTGACTCATTTTTGAAGAAAACAGTCAAACTTCTGTGATGTCGGCTTGTTAACGTGATTGTTTTCTGTTTTATTCCTGTGAAATTAATCGAGAAATTACCATTTTAGTTCAGTTTATATTTATGTTTTCTTTATTATTTTCACGTGCATTTGTCAAACTTGAAGTCTTTTGTCAGAATTGAACATGTTAAAACGCTGTAATCTCTTTGTGGTGTAAATGTTCTGACTGAGCAGCTGTGGTCCAGATGTGGTTCCAGTACCTGATGTAATGAGCAACAACAGCGAATGCTGTCTGATAAACCATCAGACTGCAGTGCTGCGGTCGCTCAGAGGATTCATCATTATTTAACACTCAGCTGGCCTCTGAAATATTTATGGGAATTTCATCTGGACTCCTCGTCAAAAAAATAAAATGTATACACTTTTATTTCCTGTTTTACTGATCTGACATCTGAGTTTACCCTCTCTGGTTCATTGAGAGGGTGAAGCTTCTCCTCTGTGAGGTAAACGTTCCTCTGTAGCAGCTGATCTGCTGACCTCCTACCAGCTCCATCCAGCCTGACTGCAGCTCCGTCTGCACACAGACACTTTGTTTTACACTCCACAGACAGCGTGTCCTCCATCCAACACATCTGGAGAGGCCCTCTAAGTTGTAAAATGAGATTTACAACGGCCCACCGGAGACAGACAGACAGACACACAGACAGACAGACAGACACACAGACACACACAGACACACACACACACACACACACACATCCCTCAGAGTTTCTTCTCTCTTCCAAATCTCAACAAAGATATAAGAACTATTAAGCCAGATCTGAACTTCCAGGGGAATAACATATTATTTAGGAAGTAACGTTCATAAAATTGATCCTACTCTCATTTCTGTGTGATGAAAGATAACTGAGAGAAATGAAATATGCAACACTGTGCTGTATTCTACGGACCCACAGCGCCCTCCAGTGGTGAGTTACAGTGCGAAGTCTGTAACTCTTCACTGTCAGTATTTAAAGTGTATCCCTGTTGAAATTCGAGTTGGCTTCCTATGTTTCTGACTGAGTGTCTCTGAGCTCAGGGGAAATTTGTTCAGGGCTCAATTAGCTTATAATTAATCTCGTAATGATAAACTGCTTTCACCATCCGCCACATTTAACTTCTACAGTCATCAGACTCAGCAGCTTCCTGTTATCTCATCATTTGTTTCATTTGTTATTAGATTTGTGACCCTGAACTTTAACCGCATGCGGCCTGTGGAGGATTGTTTCACTGTGTTTACTGTGTGTACAAGTCACTGCTTCTGTTGTGAGATTGAATAAAGTTATTTGAAATTGATTTGAATTGATTGTTATGAACTTGAGTTAACCTCGTCTGGTCAAACTGATTGTTAACCTGCGGAGTTGTGAGTTTATTCACCTCAGCTAGGTTTCTGAGAAGTTCAGTGTTCATACCACCGTCATGATCATCAGAATAACATGTGAGCAGGTTTATCTGACTGGGTTGGTTTACCCTTCATGAAATACACTCGGACTTACTGTCCGGCACCAGCACTCAGCCTGAGCAGTCACAGCTCTCAGGTGCTTCAGTCGCTCACCTGGATGTTCTTGTAGTCCACAGTGACGCTGCACAGGACGCATCCTTTCTGCGCTTCTTTGAACGGGTTTTCCATCTTAGCGAGCTTAAGATGAAGAACAAGTGACATTAATACAACATGTTCGGGTCGGCCGTGTAATTACTGACACACATCTCTGTGGTGAATCAGTATTATCACCTACCACGTCATCTTTCTGCGTGACTGCATGTGAAGCGGCTGTCAGACTCCTTAAACCTGCAGGGGCACGTTAGCATTAGCTATGTTAGCTATCCTTCGCTTACCAAATAACAATGATTCAAAGATATACTATAAACAAGTATCTATTGTTAATCTTTAACATAATGAACTCTATTACACATTCAAACACATAATAAAGAATATTTACAGCCTTACTTGTGCTTCCATGTGATGACAGAACAGGTTTTAGCCTCTGTAACCCTCTCAGCACCGACATTTTGACCTAACACAGGACCGGATGTTGTCAACCGAGACTTCCGGTGCCTCTGACTAATATTTCCCACTACATCGAACGTTAATGTTTCTTATTTGGGGGTAATAAACAAATTAAATATAGCTTTATTCTCAACTCAAATAATAAATAAATGCCGAGTTTGTCTTTTTTTCTTCACGTAGATTTTGAATTTCTGATGTGAGTTCTCTTCAATGTTAAAGATTTAATGTTTTACGGACATAAATAAATGTTACCCTCTTTCGAAGACACAACGATATAAGATAAACTCCCCCGGAATAATTAAAGACGTTACCGTTAGCCGTTTGCTACTTAAATAAGCTAATAATTTGATATTCTTATATTTTTTAACGTCGCATTACTTATAAACATAATGTAAGTTATATTTGTGACGTTACATCAGCGTCTTATTGAATCATCACCGTTGGGTACTTTTATAACGTTTTCAACAAAAGGAGTCCGCTGATTGAGCAAAGTGTTCGTCTGACCATTATCGGCTTTATTTTGAGTAACTTATCAAGAGTTTACTGCAGATAAACTAACAAGTAGAAGCAAAAGATCTGGGAATTAAACCGTTAGCTCTGCTAGGTAGTTAGCCGGTAAACCGGAAACGGAAATGGCAGCGGGATTGTTCTCTTGCTCTGACGACGCTGTTGACAGTTTTGAAATGTAAAAGCTCTTTGGGCTGCTGCTGCTTCACGCTAACCGAAGTTACAACTAACAGAGCAGCTTTTCTTAAGTTATTATAACTTTATCCTTTTTAATGACGTCCCTGATTAATCTTGAGTGTTTGTGAAGCTAATTAGCTCGCAACAGGGAAAACTAGAGAGTTGAACTACTAGCATTGAGCTAGCTGAGGTACTTAACGTCTCTCAGGCTGTGTGATGTTAACGTTAGCTAGCTTGAAGATGCTAGTGATGCTCGCTAACTGAAGTGTGAACAGGATCAGCTGCTGCTGTTAGTAACTGTGTCTGTCTCTGTGTTCAGAGCTGCAGGATGAGTTGTTTGCTAGCTGAGCCTGTTTGTAGCAGCAGGCGGTTGGTGTGACAGCTATGAATGCTGAGAGGACAGAAATCAAAGTCAGAAGAGTTTCCTCGAGGAAAAGGTCGAGGGAGAGCCTGAAGACTCACCTGACACCTGCCAGGAAGAGAGGAGGAGGAGGAGGAGGTGGAGGAAGAGGTGGAGGAGGAGGAGACTCCTGGTTACAGCAATGTCCCAAACACTGGAGTCTGAGCAGCATCATCATGGCTGATATACAAGCTGCTGAGGTAAGTGACCGTCAACATCTGAGTTCAGGAGCTGAAACCATGAACCTCCATGCACCTGATGAAACACCTGATGAAATCCAACAACTGTTGCGAGTCACAAACTGCCATAGAAATGTGAAATATTAATAATATTTTCATCTTCCTGTGTCACATTCTTCATCCAACATCAGTCCTGATAAACACATCACATGTTTCATGTTTTCATCTTCAGGATTCTGACACTTTAAATACCAGTTTGTTTACATGATGCCACAGAACAAAAATAACACAACAATAGTGTGTTTATGGCAGTTTTTGACATTGACATTTTTTGGGACTAAATGTGTCTTTTATCAGTTTTATTATGAGACAAATGACCGAGAGGACACGAGGGAGACGGATCACATCTGGCCTGCAGGCTGAAGTCCAGGTGAACCGTGCTGTCCAGGATCAGAGCCGGATAACATGGGCTGAAAAAACTAGTTTTTATGGTTCATAACATGTGAGACAGTTTCAGCGTCTGTAACATTCAGGGCTGAAGTCTGTTCCTCTGTGTGCTGTCAGTGATCCAGAAGTCAGAGTTAAGAGGCAGATTATTACAGTATCAGTGAATATGAAAACATTTTGGTTTTAAAGAACATAATGAAGGAAAAACGTATAATATATAAATATATAAATATGTAATCATGGAATTTTAACACTAACTCTGTAATTTGTTCATCACATGTGAGTCTTTCTTCCACTCAGCTGTGATTAATTACAACTGAAGAGATTCTTTTTGAAAACATAAAAATGTGGAAATCTCATCGTGTCGGCTGATCATCATCAGTTTATCTGTATTACCGGAAAAAATCCATATTGTGCATCCAGAGTTGTTATGAGTTGTTATTGATACATCTGATCAGCTGACACAACGTGTTTCTATCAGCTGATGTCTCCACTGTTTTCTGTCAGTCGACTGATTGATCCGTCACTGAGCTTGTCGCCGGTGGACTGACTGTTGTGTTTGTGTTCAGTTCTGCAGCGACAGTGAGGACTTGTTCGGGGACTATGACAGCCTCCTGGAGGACAGCTCGCTGCTGGCCAAGCTGGACGATGCAGAACGAACCGAGAGGCAGCGAGACGTCCGGCCGGCTGCT
>CAEMYA010000496.1:45350-56817 GCA_903131615.1 Diplodus sargus
GACCGCTGAGGATAAAACCAAGAGACCGGCCAAGGCGAGGAGGAGCGTGGCGGACCAGCTGAAGAGGACGATGGTCTGTAACGCAGCATCTCCCTCCAGCGTTTCACGGAGCGTCGTGCTAAAACAGGCCGTGGTCACCGAGGAGATCAGCGTCGCCATGCAGGCCATGGAGACCATGTCCGCCGAGACCACCGACCTCGGGCCTTTCTTTGGACTCCCCTCCAGAGTGAAAGACCTGATGCACAAACTGAGAGGGATCAAGACTTTATATGGTGACGTGCTGTTCTGCCGTCGTCTCTTGAATTTACACGTTCCAGCCTTTGTAACGTGAACACCTGCTGAGTGTAAAACTGTAAAACTGTCCTGCTGCAGCTCAGAACGCTCAGCAGAGATCCAACACACACACACACACACACACACACACACACACACACACACACACACACACACACACACACACACACACACACGCAGTCTGTTCACTGTTCTATTCTTTACATCACGCAGCTGCACATGAGATTCCACTTGTGTTTCCACGAGTCAGAGCAAAGAAACATAAAGACTTCACAGCTTAGAAAACGTTCCTGAGATCATTCAGTGATCGGACGAAACCATCAGTCTGATTAAAGGAGTTTTTATTGTTTTCTCTATTTTACGATATTTCTTTTAGAGTTGAATTATTGTAATGAACAATTCAGGTTTCTTTCCCATTAATCCACCAATCGATTTGTTTAAAAACGTCACCACAGTCTCTCAGAGTTTAATGTGTCATCTTCTGATGTCTGATGAGATTCAGTTCACTGTGATAGAAACACCAAATAATCACACTTGAGGAGCTGGAATCAAAACAGTTCTTGCTTTTTTTCTTGGAAATGTTATTAATGGATTTTTAAACATTGCTGATTGTTTTTTTGTTTATTAATCATAAAAATAAGAACTTGTTTTAGCGCCACATTTTTCTGAACACTTGCAAACACATTTTGTTGTAATAGAGTTTGAAAATGCTTCTTTGCTTCTTCTCTGTCTTACTGACAGTTAGATGTTCAGATCGATAACACTGTGGTGACAGCCAGCAGCTGCTTAGCTTAGCTTAGCTTAGCTTAGCTTAGCATAGCTTAGCATAAAGACTGGAAACAAAAGGAAAACATTTTAATGTACACCTTATTGTTTTTCTAACAGACGAGCTGCAGGTATTTGTTACCTCTGGACAGCCACGCTAACAGTTTCCATGTTACCAGTCTTTATGCTAAGCTAAGCTAAGCTAAGCTAAGCTAACCAGCTGCTGGCTGACAGAGTGGTAATAACGTGAACTTCTAACTCTGAGAGAACGACTGTGTGTTTGGTTAATACCACATGGATGTGACTTCAGACTGAGGATCTGTTTGGTTTCTGTGCTCAGACTGGCAGCAGACGTGTCTGAACCTGGACTGTGTTCAGCGGAGGAAGAATCTCATCTACTCTCTTCCCACCAGCGGAGGAAAAACTCTGGTAGCAGAGATCCTCGTCCTCAGAGAGCTGCTGTGCAGGAAGAAGGACTGTCTGTTCATCTTACCGTACATCTCACTGGTGCAGGAGAAGGTACGAAACCTAAAAGAGACCCGAACACAGAACCAACAGTCTGTAATACAAACTGACAACAGATCATTCGCACTGTGAAACCTGGAAGGTGCTTCAGGTGTCTGACGGGTTTATTACACCAGTGATTCCATCTGTGAGACAACATGAACCTGATTGTTATTATAACATGTACATAAAACTGTTGTCACCTGCGTAAAGAAGGAGCTCTCAGTGAGGTGTGGGAACCTCTCCTGACATCACAG
Source organism: Diplodus sargus (assembly GCA_903131615.1). Taxonomy (NCBI): domain Eukaryota; kingdom Metazoa; phylum Chordata; class Actinopteri; order Spariformes; family Sparidae; genus Diplodus; species Diplodus sargus. Next base: position 47,171 of record CAEMYA010000496.1, read on the forward strand.
CACTTTATAACTGCTGCCTGTTCTGTTCTGTTCTGTTCTGCAGGTCCGCGGGTTAGCGAGCTTCGGCCTGGAGCTGGACTTCCTGGTGGAGGAGTACGCGGGCAGTAAGGGCAAGTTTCCTCCTGTGAAGAGCAGAAACAAGACGTCACTCTACATCGCGACGATAGAGAAAGCCCACAGCCTGGTCAACTCTCTGATAGAGGCGGGCAGGATGGATCACCTGGGGCTGGTGGTGGTGGACGAGGTACAGTCGGATCAGCGCTGTGTTGAATGTGACGTAGCGTTGCGGGTGGAGGATGATGTCAGCGTTTGTCTTCTGTGTGCAGCTCCACATGTTGGGCGACGGCAGCAGAGGAGCTGTTATTGAGATGACTCTGGCCAAAGTTCTCTACATGAGCAGTGAGTCCTCGTTCCGTCACAGATGTTCTGTAGAACTCTTAATGGACCAAAGATGAAAATGTTTGTTTCTCTGTAGAGACGACGCAGATTATCGGGATGAGCGCCACTCTGGGAAACATCCGAGACCTGCAGACGTTTTTAAAGGCTGAAAACTACACCAGCGACTTCAGACCAGTACGTGATGTTCAGCTGTCAGCAGTTTACTTCAGAAGTCTGATCAGTTTATTCTGCTCGTATGTTGAACCATCTGCCACTGTGGTGTGTTCAGGTCCAGCTGAAGGAGTACGTAAAACTGAAGGACACCATCTATGAAGTGGACCCGAAGGAAGAGGAAGGTTTTAGATTCTCACGTCTTCTCAACTTTAAAGTAAGTTTGACATTCTGTGTTTGTTTTAGCATCAACATTTTAAAGTCTTTCATTTAATAAATACTGAGAGAAGAGAGAGGAGCACGAGGTGTTGGAGGTCCAACACAAAACAGCAACTCTCCAGCGTCCAGTTCTCACAAAATCACAACAAACCCTGTTCAGACACGAACAAACACCTGACGTCACTGTGCTCGAACACATCGACTTGGAGGCCCAGAGGACAGTTTGTCCTGCAGGGCGAGTTCACTGCAGGAAAGTTGTGTCAAAGTAAAAACGAGCTGTGATGGTGCAGACGGAGCAGACGGAGCAGACGGAGCAGACGGAGCTGATGAAGCTGATAACAAACCTGTGAGTGAAGCGATTCTAACGTTGACAGCGTGTCTCCGCTCTTTGTCCCCTCAGTACTCGAGTTCGATGCAGAAGTTGGACCCGGATCACATCATCGCTCTGGTGACTGAAGTCATTCCGACACATTCGTGTCTGGTGTTCTGTCCCACCAAGAAGAACTGTGAGAACGTGGCAGGAATGATCTGCAGATGTTTGAAAGAGTAGGTGAAGCCGCCGTGCGTCGTGTTCCGCTCTGCCGTCCACTCGGCTGACTGTCTGCACTCTTACAGGGACTTCCTGCAGCACCGGCGGGAGGAGAAGGCGGTCCTCCTCAGAGAGCTGCAGGACAGCGGGAGCGGCTCGGTGTGTCCGGTCCTCAGGAGGACCGTCCCCTACGGCCTGGCCTACCACCACAGCGGACTGACCTCCGAGGAGAGGAAGCTGGTGGAGGAGGCCTACTCCAACGGGGTCCTCTGTCTGCTCACCTGCACCTCCACGCTGGCTGCAGGCATCAACCTACCTGCCCGCAGGTGAGTCTCAGATCACTGATGACTTCAGTCAGTAGCTTTAAATGAACAGGAGTTTTATCATGATGGTAAATAATAAATATTCCCCTCACTGATGCTTTGGCTACATTATGACGGCACGCTGACTTTATTTTGGGATGTTGACCCTCAGAGTGATCCTGCGCTCGCCCTACGTGGCCACAGACTTCCTGAAGAGGAGCCAGTACAAGCAGATGGTGGGACGGGCCGGTCGAGCCGGCATCGACACCGAGGGAGAGAGCATCCTCATCCTGCAGGACAAAGACAGAAACATGGTGAGACGGAGAAGGAGAGATTCTGTTCTCTGAACCTGCTGATGTCTGTTTCAACTAAACCAGTCACCACAACATCACCAGACTCCCTTAACAAATGTGTCAGTTTAGTGAGTTGTTGAGTTGGAGACACTTTATAAACTCTGTGAAACTCTGTCTCTGGCTCATTCTGCAGTATTTGGACCTTCTTGTTAATTCAGCAAATGTTCTACATGAACTTCTTTCTGTCTTTGAGTAGAAACATGGAGTCTGTGTGTCTCAGTGATGGACGGGTTTGTTTGCAGAGCAGCGGAGTGAGATCTTAATCCAGAGCTCCTGCAGGACCGATCAGGTCCGAACAGGTATATTATTTTACATCTTTGTGTTTTGACCTGATGTCTGTTTTGTATTTCAGGCTAGATCACTTGTGTGCGCTCCGATGGAAAACTGTTACAGCAACCTGATGCACGATGATGGAAAAGGGCTCCTGAGTCTCCTCCTGTCTCTCATCGGATTAAATGTAACTCGCACACATTATCACATGTCGTCTCCAGGTGTTTCCAGCTGTGCAGACACACATGAACCGTGTGTGTGTGTGTGTGTGTGTGTGTGTGTTGCAGATCACCACGTCTCTGGATCAGATCAGAGAGTTCCTGTGTGGGACGCTGCTGTACGTCCAGCAGACGCAGCTGTGTGTGGAGCAGAGTCTGTGGGAGGTGGTGCAGCGCTGCGTCGGCCTGCTGAAGGACAAAGATCTCGTCACTGTGGCTGCAGACTGTCGCACTCTGCAGGTCACCAAGCTGGGAAGAGCTACGTATAAGGGTAAATCACTGTCGCTGTCAGGGACGACCACAACTCTGTAGGATCTGGATTCATTATTGATCTTTTGTCCGCAGGCTCAGTGGATCTGACCTACAGCGACCTCCTCTACAGCGACCTGTCCAAAGGTCTGGACGGTCTGCTGCTCAACAGCTGCCTGCACCTGGTCTACCTGGTCACCCCGTACGACATGATCTCACAGTGTAATCCTGACTGGATGTTGTTCTTCAGACAGGTACACACTCGCCGTGACACATCGTGAAGTTTTCCCCGCTCAGCTGTAACCGTGTGACGTCTGTTGTGGTGTTACAGTTCACGCTGCTGTCGGCTGCAGAGCAGAAGATGTCCGCCGCCGTCGGAGTGCCCGAGAGCTTCGTCGCGAGAAAAGCTGCAGGACAGACGGTGAAAAAGGTACGAAACTGTCGGACGTGTTCCTCAATCCTTCGTCACGTTTACCCTCGTCATGTTGACCCTCGTCATGTTGACCCTCGCCCTGTTGACCCTCGCTGTGTGTGGTTGTGTTTCAGAGCGTGAACATGGAGGTGGTGAGGCGGATGTATTTGGCTCTGGTGCTGTTCACTCTGCTGAAGGAGACCAATCTGTGGATCGTGGCCGACAAGTTCCAGCTGAGCCGAGGATTCATCCAGTCTCTGCTTAGCTCGTCCTCGGCCTTCTGCTCCTGCGTGCTGCACTTCACTGAGGTATCACCTGATGCCACCTGACGCTGCTGACGCTGCTCTCAGGTGTGCTGCAGCTGATCAATGATTGTTCCTGCTGTGTGTGTGTGTGTGTGTGTGTGTGTGTGTGTGTGTGTGTGTGATCAGGAGCTGGAGGAGTTGTGGCCGTTCAAAGCTCTGCTGACGGAGCTGACGCGGCGGCTGAGCTACTGTGTGAAGGCTGAACTCATCCCTCTGATGGAGGTGGCCGGAGTGATGGAGGTCAGTGCTGATCACACGTGTCCGATCCAAACACATTTCATCAACCTAATCAATGAGTCCATCAGCACAGAACCAATCACAGTGTCTTTATATGAGTCAGCTGCTCGAAGCTTCTCACACGTGAAGATTTTCTTCAGAACAGAACAACAGAATCTCAGTTTACAGGTTTAACTGACGGAACATAGAACTTATGTAGAGTGTTTGGACCCAGGAGACGGCTGAGCGGGCCGAGGCGTCACCAGGTGCTGCCCGACCCACACGACCTCCTCTCAGCTGTGGTGACCTGGAACAGAACCGGCCACACAACATGATCATCAAAGATTCAGATTAACAGACAGAAGAACAGAACTTCATGATGTTTCCACAGTTTATAATATCCAGCTTGTTTTTGTCCTCCAGTCACGAGCGAAGCAGCTTTACAACGCCGGCTACAGAACGCTGACTCACCTGGCCAACGCCGACCCTGCGGTTCTGTCCAAGTCGATAGAAAACCTGTACAAGAAACAAGCGGATCAGATCGTGGCCTCTGCTAAGGTGAGTGCTCACCTGTCGGCTGCTCGTCAGCTGCGTCTCCATCTCTGACGAGTGTCTCTGTGTTCAGATGCTGCTGAATGAAAAAGCTGCAGCTCTGCAGGAGGAAGTGGACGACCTGCTGATGGTTCCGTTGGATCTGCCCGCTCCTTTAAAAACCCAACAACTCACCTGACTGTATTTATTCCAGAGGAGTTTTATTCTCTGTGTAAACGTTGTGTTTTTTTAATACTTCATTTGTTTGAATTGCAAATCTGATTAAAATAATGAACAACAACGACTCGACTTGAATTTTTTTGTGAACCTCCGACTCACAGCTGGATTCTGGAGAACTGACCCGCCTCACAGATCTGCTCAGCTGGACTCTGAACATCAGTGTGATGAAGTTCACAGTTCAGATCAGCTGTTGCTCGATATGACAGACGCTAACTGCTCGTGGATCTGCTGTAAGCTAACTGTGAAGCTAACTGTGAAGCTAACTGTGGAGCTAACTGTGAAGCTAACTGTGGAGCTAACGTTAGCGTGATGATTTTTTTTAAGTTTTATGTTTCAAACATAAAATGTATTTATTTTTTATTTATAAAAAAATTAATTAAAGTAAATACATTTTATGTTTGATTGACATTGAGCTGTTTAAATTGATAATGTGACACTTAATATCTTCTACTGATTAAATCAGACAAAACATGTTTTTTATTAATATTTGTAAATAAAATAAATAAATGCTGTTGTTGTCCAGCAGCCTGCAGGTGACGTCACACAGGAACGATGTTTTACATTTTTTATTGTAAAATCTAAAATAAAGATTTTTTTTCAACACGTTTTAACTTCTTCTACTGGAGAACATGATGTCAGATGTGACTGAAGGAGACTTTCACTTTTACTAAAGTCACATTTGATCACAGTATCTGAACTCTTCCTCTCCATCACCGTGCGGCTCCCGGACTCTCGGTCCCGTTGTGTACCGGACGGTGCCGGTGTGTTCCGGACGGTCCCGGAGATGTTCCGGCTCCGGTGTGATCATGTGAAGCTGAGCAGGAGGAAGCGCAGCAGGAAGTGTGGCGCGCGCGTGTGTGTGTGTCGGCAGCAGACATGGAGTGTGTGTCGGTGTCGGTGTCGGTGCTGCTGTGGGTCCTCTGCTCTCAGACTCACGGGGTCCACATGAGGCTCCAGAACCAGAACTCTTCGGAGGGTCTGGACGCGGCGGTGCTGGCGGACCTGTCCGCGCTGATCCACCGGGTGGACCGACGCTTCCTGTCCGTCACCATCGACGCCAGTCTGGCTTCAGAGGAGAAGTTCATGTACCTGCTGAGGTGAGTCCAGTCCGACACGAACCTTCCACAGGACCAGCTCAGTCTGTGGGACCCTCTCAGCTCCGGACCCACCGGTTCTGACCGTCGTGTCTCACACAGCGCCTCAGTCTGAACCCAGCAGACGGTTCCGACTGTTCACCAGCAGTCAGAATCCAGGAAAAGTAACGAGAACTTGTTCAAACATTAATTTGTAAAAGTGAAATAACTCGAATCTGAAAGAATCCGAGTATCTATTATAGTAACTGATTTTTTTTACATTAATGTGGCTCTGATGTAATCTGTAATCTGTAATCTGTAATCTGTAAAGTAACTAAAGTTAACAGATGAACGTGGTGAAGTAAAAAGTAGAAGAGTGGAAGTTTAAAGAAGCAGGAGACAGAAACACTGGAGAACTGGACCGTCAGTACTGTGGTGGATAAATGTGCTGAGTTACATTCCGTCAGTACTTCACTGTTGTTGTTTACTACATGTGACGTTTGTTTACTTCACCAGCCTTTGATAGCGTTGCTATGACGTCATAACTTAAACATTTTTATATTTAGACTTTAAATCCAACATGGCCGCCATGTGACGTGTTTGTGTTACAGGTGTTGTTGTTGTTGTTGTTGTTGTTGTTGTTTCCTCTTCTCACATTTTTTAAAAGAGTTAAAAAAGTGACTTTAAATCGACGTCATGTTGTTTTTGCAGCTCAGACTCAGATGTAAAACTAATCAATGAACAGCTGAATTGATTGTACTGATCACTTGTTGGTTTCAGTCTGATCAGATGTGTCAGTCAGGATCAATAATCCGCCTTCTGTGTCCTGCAGCTCTCCAAAGATCAGAACTCTGGCGAGAGCGCTCGCTCCGGCCTTTCTGAGGTTCGGGGGGACGAGACAAGACTTCATGGTGTTCGTCCCTCGGAGGCCTCGGCCCGGCTCAGGTGTCGCTGCAGGTAAACTCACGCTGCTCTGGAGGGGATTTCTGTTTAGATCCACTTCCTCCCTGGCAGACGTCACGTCACCAGGACAGACGTGTTCCACTCGTTCTGTTCCTTCTCAGGAAGTGTTGACCAACTTTTAAACTTCCTCAGAAAAACAATACTGGAAACAGCCGAACGATTTATTTATAGTCAACTACAGAAACTTCACTGCAGTTTACTGTTTGTACAGTGAAGCAGATGGAAATCAGTTATTTATTGTTTCAACATGAATCTAAACACATCTGAACTGTAGAATGACATCATCAGACTGTTAAAGGAATCTGTCCTTTGTGAAAATATACATTTTAAAATAAGTTAGTTATAAAACTGTCTTTAAGAAGAAGTGAGTGAGAGGTGAAAGATTCCTGAAGAGAAATGCAGAATGTACCTGACTTCCTGTTGCTGTCAGAACCGCCCTGTGGTGAACTGGACCTGCCGACCTGGCTGGAGGAGAAGCTGAAGGCAGACTGGACTCAGCAGAAGCTGGTCCTGCTGAGAGAAGACCTGCAGAGGAAGTACAGACGGGTCAAGTTCACAGGTACCACTGAGCTTCTCACACGGGTCACAGAAAGCTCCAGTCTGGTGTCAGTTAATAACGACACAGAATCAGACCTTTGGATCAACACCGACCCAAAATGTTTTGTTTCCTTCCTTTAACTTCCTGCTGCCTTTGACAGCGATGATCAGGTTCATGTTGAGCCTGTTCTGACGTCCTGAGTGATCCAATGTTTCTGCACAAACACACAAAGAAGTTCATGTAGAACTTCTGCTGAATTAACAAGAAGGTCCAAATAATGCAGAATGAGTCAGAGACAGAGTTTCACAGAGTTTATAAAGTGTCTCCAACTCAACAACTCACTAAACTGACACATTTGTTAAGGGAGTCTGGTGACAAAGAAGGAGCCTATATTGTTCCTGTTTAGTGTCTTTGTAACATGTGACATGTTTAGATCAATAACATGTTTCTTCTTTCATAACTGGAGTGTAAATGGTGACATCAGTGTAAACAGTGAAGTTTTATGCTACTCAACTCCTAAAATTAGCTGATTTGTTTAGGGAGTCTGGTGCTGTTGTGGTTGATATTTGGCTTCATGTTTTACATTTAATGCTGAATTTACAAGAAGGAGACGATGATTCAGAACCAGACGGGCTGCTGGCGCCGGCAGGTTCAGAGAGACGTCAACACGTTTCTCTCTTCTGCGTATTGATATTAACAATCCGGCCCAGAACAGTTGTGACGATGTGGTTCTGGTTCTGCTGGCTGTGCTGACTGTCCTCCTGTCACAGAGTCCACGGTGGACCTGCTGCACTCCTTCAGCAGCTGCTCGGGGATGGATCTGATCTTCGGGCTGAACGCTCTCCTCAGAACCGCCGACAACAGCTGGAACAGCAGCAACGCCCGCTCGCTGCTGCAGTACTGTGAGTCCAAACAGTACCGGATGTCCTGGGAGCTCGGCAACGGTACAGAACTTCTGTCTGAATGTTTGCATATATATTCATATCAATCTAAAAAAACACAACACATCTTTCCAAAGTATTAATTCAAACAAACAAACATCAGCTGATCCGCTCTGCTGGCGGGCTGAACAGGTTCTGTAATGATGTAATTAGTTTGGGACTATTTTCAGCAGCGGATGAATCCACGTTTGGCGCGTCCTGTTGTTCCTGTCTCATTCTGTCATTGAGTCTGAGGATCACTGAGACGTCTGAGCCTGCTGACATGACAGGAAGGTTGTTTTCTATCAGCGACTGGTTTCTGTTTGTTATCTGCACGCTGACATTAACCAGCAGAGGAACAGTGTGTCTGTAGAAACTGAACACGCAGACGCAGCTGACTTCACTCCAAACACTCGTGTGGTGTCATATTTTCTCCTCCTCGCTCATTATTGGAGGGAAGTTACAGTGATAATGAAACTCTGCGGTCTTTTTATCTGAGGTCTGAGTTTCACTTCCGTGTTTTTCATGTGAGCTGCTCAGGAAGTTATCTCATGTTCTTAATCTGCCTGGAAGACGTTTGTTGGTTGTGTGACCCAGTCAGACAGGAAGTGACTTTGTATTGGCCGTCTGTGTGGAGCTGAACGTGATGTCGTGTGTTTGTTCTCAGAGCCGAACAGCTACGAGAAGAAGGCGGGGATTCGAGTGGATGGATATCAGCTCGGACAGGATTTCACACGTCTCAGAGAGATGATGTCAGAATCCAAACTGTACCAGGACGCCGGGCTGTTCGGGCCGGACGTCGGTCAGCCGCGAGACCACCGGGTCGACATCCTGGAGGGGTGAGAGACTCGCTGACTGATTCTTACAGGCTCATCAGCTCAGCTGGACATCCATCGAAATAGAAACTTCTAAATAATTAAACTGTTCCTTCATCAATTCTTGAACAAATCAGAGCCTGAAAGAAAAGATTTCTTGTGGCTGGTTCTGATTCTGAGAGAAGGGACGAAAAATACAGCAGCATTATTCACAGAGATCCATCAAATACAAACTTACATAGAAGGTGATGCATATTTTACAGTTTAGCATCAAACGTTATTGTCTAAAATAACGTGTGACGGTTCACATGAAATATCAGAAATGTTTCCAACTGGAGGTCAGAGAGATGGTTGGTTCAGTCCACAGTACAGAACATCAGGCCCGCACTCAGCAGAGACTCTGGTTCTGGTTCTGGTTCTGGTTCCGTGTCTCCTCTCTGTAACGTTGCGTTCATGAAGTGAAGCTCGGGATCACTGCTGCAGTCGGGCTGATCAACAGGACTGAAGAGAAATCACATTTTTAGTACCAGAAGTTACAAAATCATCTCTGAGTTCTGCTCCCGTCATTAAACGGCTTCGGATCAGAACCTGATGAGACTCCAGGTGTTTACTCCTCCAGAACATCTGGATCTCCACACAAATCTCAGCTAACGTCTAACAGCAGAAATGTTCTAAGAGGATCACTGATGATCCACTGAACACGTCTACAGTCCAGCAGAACACAGATCTGGTAGAATCAGCGCCGGCTTCAGACTCTCTGACCTCAGAGTGTCCAACATGTCCGACTGCTGCTGACGTACCGAGACAGATGAGTCCAGTTGGATTGTTCTGCTCGTGCAGCCGGTCGCAGTGATTCTGTCCTGTGTGTCGCTGCAGGTTCCTGCAGAGCGGAGCCGGGTCGGTGGACGCCTGCACCTGGCACCAGTGAGTCCACTACTGTCACAC
>CAEMYA010000496.1:57173-90634 GCA_903131615.1 Diplodus sargus
CTTTCTGGATCCGGAGGTTCTGGACACTCTGGCCTTAAAGACGGGTGAAGTTCTGGAGGTGAAGACGAGCTCAGCGGGTGGACGGGTGTGTGTGACACGTCTGCATGTTAACGTGGATGTTTTTCTCTCCCGGGTCAGAAAGTGAAGCGGGCGGCTCCGGGGAAGCCGGTGTGGCTCGGAGAGACCAGCTCGGCCTACGGAGGCGGAGCGGTCGGACTGTCGGACACCTTCGTCGCAGGATTCATGTGAGTCTGAACACCAAGACGCCATCGAGTCCAGAGACAAACAGAACCAGTTCACTGAGAGCCGGGTCACTAGATCACCTCTCAGGAGAACTGCATGCTGGGTTAATTGAGTTTGCTGATTACCCAGCAGCCCCGGTCTCATGACCCACCTCACAGCCACAGTCATGTGAGCCAAGTGTTCTGAGCTGGTCTCACATCAGAGCATCACCTGGACCCTCAGAGCTGAACACTGTCACTAACAGGTGTGTGGACGTGTGCTGTCTGCAGGTGGATGGATAAACTGGGCCTGGCAGCCCGACTGGGCCTGGATGTGGTGATGAGGCAGGTGTTCATCGGTTCTGGCAGTTATCACCTGGTGGACGACAACCTGGATCCTCTTCCTGTGAGACTCATTCAGAACTCTTCATGTTCTCATCGAGTGTGTCGCAGCACAAAGTCCAGTTTGTGTTTCATCTGAGAGGACTTCATCCTGTGTTGCCTTCAGGTTCATCGGTTTATTTTAGAGTCAGTAACTGTCAGTGAATGTACATTATCTTTATTCTTCTATAGTTTTATAAAACTATATTTATCTGACAATGTCAGTCACTAGTTAGTTTACAGATGAATATTATAAAGTCAGATGATCTTAAAAAGAAGACGTGTTATTGATTCAGTTCAGAAGAACTTCAGACTGAAGCTTCTCGTCGAGACAGAAATATAATGAAAACACAACAAGTGAAACACTCACATGAACTATCCTGCAGACTCAGTAGTTTTACTTTCCACACTGAATACATTCTGGGCATCAGAACAGGCTGTCGGCTCGTTATCAGCTTCATCAGGTTAGCTGGATGAAATGTTGGCAACCAGCTGTTAGATCAGCTGGTGAAAGTTCAGCAGCTAACGAGGCAGATAAGAAAAGAGAGAGCGACTCATCAGGTGACACCAACACACCTCAGAGTGACAGAAACTCTCAGGTGGATTAAAGTCTGATCTGACCGTCTCCACCTCTCTTCTCTCAGGATTATTGGTTGTCTCTTCTCTATAAGAGACTCGTGGGTCCAGAGGTTCTGAAAGTGGAATCGTCTTCCAGCGTCGCTCGCAGTAAAAGAGTCCGTCTGTATCTGCACTGTGCCAACAGGACCAGGTTCTCCTGCTTCAACATCACCTTTATTACTCTGTAACCCACATCAGGCTCTGACTCGTCCTGTCGCTGTGTGTCTGTAGGTACGGGAGCGGCGCCGTCACGCTGATGGCGATGAACCTCAGTAAGAAACCAGCCAGGATCTCCATTCATGCCCTCGTCTCCTCCGGCACAGTGGAGGCTTTTGTTCTGGAGTCGGAGCAGCCGGGCGAGGACGGCCTCTACTCCAGGTGCTGCTCAATACTCCCATTTATCAGCCAGTTAGCCTGAACCGCTCCTCCGGTCACGGGAGAGGTCACGTTCTGTCACACGCTCTTAATGTGAAAGGGTTCTAGAGGAGAAGCCAGAGAGCGAGAGAGGAGAACACACGCAGTTTATATGTTACACGTGTTTCATCTCATCAGCTTCCTGGTGTTTCTGTGTTGTTAAAGCGCAGCGACGGTTCCGGCTGCTGGTTTCAGCTCCAGTCTGTCTGTGAAACAGTTCATGTGTTCGCTGGCTGCAGAGAAGCTTCATGAAGTTAGAAAGTGATGATGATCAAAGTGTCCTCTGGGTTCTCTCAGCCTGGGTGTGGAGACAACTGTTGCATTGTGGGAATTGTAGGACTAAAGTCAGGAGACCTTCACTGTCTTTGATTAATCAGTGTGTCCCAGAAACAAACTCACCTCAACCTGTGTGTCATACAGGAAATACTGAGTTTAAAGGAACAGTTCACCCAAATCTTCAGTCCTCTCCTCCATGACTGAACGTCTTCAGACTGTCAGTTTGTCTCAAACCAGAGAGATTCAAGTCAATTCACAAAGAAGTACATGCAGACAGAAAGTGTTATGAAGCGTTCTGTTGTTTGTCTGTAAATTCAATCAGCAGCTGATTCAGAGACATAATGACCAACGTGTGAGCGGTCAGCTGACTGTCCTCTTCTCTCGTCCTTAAATCAGATCAGGTGAGAGAAGATCTGCCATCATGTGATCAATAATAACACTGATGGTGAGCGGCTGTGTTTCCTGCTGCAGGTCCGTCCGACTGAACGGAGTCGTGCTGAAGATGGTGGATGATAAAACTCTCCCGGACCTGATCGGCCTCCGCCTGCCGCCGTCTGAGCATCTGCAGCTTCCTGCGTACTCGCTCGCCTTCTTCGTCCTCACAGACGCTCGAGCTGCAGGCTGCGTGTGACCACACACACACACACACACACACACACACACACACACACACACACACACACACACACACACACACACACACACACACACACAGACACGCACACGCACACACACACACTTGAACTGATAACACTGGTTTAGTTTTTTGATGCTGTTTGTTTTCTTACATACTTTATAAAGATGCTGGAGTTTCTTATTTATAGAAATGATGCTGTGATGTGGAAATAAAGGTTTTTTTTATTTGACGACACAAACGTGGTGAAACTTTGGACCAAATCTGACGGTTAAAATCCAACATGGACTGATGGACTCACATCAGTAACGAACGTGACAGTTTGATTTCAGCTCTGATGTCATCAGTTCTGCTGATGTTGAGGAAGTTAACATGATCAATAAGTGATCACAGTTCATCCTGAGGGGAACATGAACGCCTTCATGTAGTCGTATATTTCAGTCTGGATCAGACACGAGGTCGAACTGATCAATCAATAAATTCCAACTCAGGTTTTTCTGTGAATCTTTATTTGAGACAGTCGATGACTCCTCTGATCAGACGCTGGTGGTTCAGTCCTCTCGCTCCTCCCCGTGTGTGATGATGTAACACAGAGATTTATAGTCCAGGTGTCCTGCGGCGTCGATGCTGGACGACTGGAACATCTGCTTCACCTGAAATCAGATCAATCATCAATACTGCTGATCAGCTGATGGCAGGAGCTCTGAGTGTAACTACAGCTGCTGAAACACTGAAGTTCACAGCAGAATTCACTGCTGCTCACCTGGAGGAGCTAAACACTAAACTCTGATCTGATTGATGACTTACTGATCGATTGATCAATAAATAAATGAAGAATGAACTATTTAAAGTATTTTCTTTTTATGGAGCCTTTTTAAAAAAGTATGAATAATAGTTTTTAAAAGGGATGAAGAGAGAAAACTGTTGTATTCTAGAATAAAGTAAATATATTTCATATGATGCTGAAACATTAACAGTTTTACTTCTAACAGGACGGTGACATCATCAGAGTACTCGAGTACTGCTGAGTCACGGTTAAACTGCTGAGTCACTGTTACACTGCTGAGTCACTGTTAAACTGCTGAGTCACTGTTAAACTGCTGAGTCACTGTTAAACTGCTGAGTCACTGTTAAACTGCTGAGTACTTTGAGTTTGAACATTTTTCCACATATAAGTGTCAGAAGAATCGAGCTGAAGGTTTCAGTCGGTTCAGGAGAATCCTCGACTCTACAGATAGAAATGATTTATTATCAGTAATTTAGACTTTTAAGACTCAAACACTGAGAGACAAAGTGAAGAAATAAATCTGCTCATAGAAAAAAATAAATCCGTCTGCTCAGCTGAACTTTGTCTCCTGTGAGTGTTTTTACATGTTAAACAAAAACTCAGCTCAGATTTTGAGTTTCTGGACTGAAGGAGTCAAAGTACTTCATCACTTTCACTTTTTCACTTGACATCTTTACTTTTACTCGACTACTTTATACGACTGTGATGGAAATCAAAGTTAAGTGAACCGGGTCGGTTCTGCACCTCCTCAGGTGAGAACTTGTCTGCTTGTGTCATCAGTAGTTTCTGTAACCTGCAAAAAAAAAAGAAAAAACAGGACAAGAATTAATTTTGAGCAGCAGAAGTCTGTGAATCTGTGACGACAGACTGAGAACGTACTCGTCTTTGTGAATGAAGCCTTGTGCGTCAGGATCAAACATTCTGAAGGCGTTTAAGATGGTGTCCTCCGGGTCAGTACCTGCACGCAGACCACAGACAAACAGGGTCATGAAGAAAGAAACAGTTTCCTCCTGCTGAGCGACTGACAGCAGGAGAGCTGCTCCTCAGTCACAGGTCAGAGGAGGGAAATCATCTTCATCGCTCCACGTCTGATGTTTTCAGCTCTTCACTGTTCAACTTTACATCACATGATCATTAATGTAGCTAATGTTCAACATCTGCTGAATGTACAAGAAGGTCCAAATACTGCAGAATGAGTCAGAGACAGAGTTTATAAAGTGTCTCCAACTCAACAACTCACTAAACTGACACATTTGTTAAGGGAGTCTGGTGCGAGAGACATTATGTTCACAGTCGTCTGCAGCAGGTGGATGTTGGTTCTGGGTCTGAACGGTTCTGTCTGTCTCTGCTGTTGTCGGGTTTCTGCGCTGTGCTCCAGAACTTCTCACCGTGCAGCTTTTCTCCGAACAGGTTGAGGAACATGGTGAAGTTGATGGGGCCCGTGGCTTCTCTCAGCATGTCCTCCAGCTCTCTGTCCTTCACATCCAGTTTACCTGAGGAGACAGCACACCTGTCCACATCACACCCACCAAAAAGAACCCTGAGTTTACCTGTGATCACGGCTACTAACCCAGAGAAGCGTATGTGTCCTTCAGATCCTCTTTATCGATGAAGCCGTCCCGGTTCTGGTCGATGAGCGTGAACGCCTGGATTACAACGACAGACACACGTGAGATAAAGACTTTAAATGAAATGTGGTCTGAATGAGGACTTTACCTCTTTGAACTCTTGGATCTGAGTCTGTTCGAACATGGAGAACACGTTGGACGAGGCTCTCTGAGCTCGTTTGGCTCCTCCCTCCTTCTTCTTCGTCTTCCTGCTCGCCTGAAACAACCGACGGAATCATTTCGTCATCGTAAACTCAAAGACAGACGAGTTACCGTAGAAGCTGTGGACTGAATGTGAGCGACTGGTTCTTAAAGCTGAGCTCCTGAAGTTCGATCTGTGTGGAATTAAAGGGCTAATCCACCATTTCTCCACAGTACCGTGTGTTGACAGGTCGTACCGTCATGACGATGAGCTCGTTAATCAGATGGAATGAAAAGCAGCTCTCTTACAATATTAATGAGGTAATAATACAAACTCTCCATCAGTGAATCAGCCAGCTGCTCTCAGAGGAACATCGGTCATGAAAACAAACGATCAGCCACTGAAGAGCGTTCAGAGATTAACAGGAGTTTGAATGTTTTGTGTCTCTGTGTGACGTCAGCTGATGTTTTCAGCTCGTAAACACTCGATCTGTTGTAACGAGATGATGTCATCGTGTTCTATATTAATCTTATTATCGCTACATGATTTTAAAGGGTCCCATGAATTTAAACGAAGGGCTTTTTTACACAATTTCTTTTTTTTCAAGACAATCCATGAACATAAACTGGGTAAAGTTCTGAATCCTGGCCGAGTCGAAACGACCCGTTAACCTGCTGCTGTTGGTCCAACTCACACAGCTAATGGCAACTGACAGCTGAAGATAATTCATCGTGATACTGACGATGCTAAAGTTTCTGAAATCAGCAGCTGAAGACTAAATCTGTCACCTCCTGCAGATCTTAAAGGAGCAGTCAGTAGAAATGTTAACAATCAGAGAAACAAACTGAATGATCAACGTTCTTTGTTTTCATGACTGAATAAGCGTGTCGGACCCCGCCACCTTTCTAGCTGTGCCCCTTTAAGTTAATCGTCTAATTTAAAAACGCTGTTTGTAATCAGAGATCTGCTATAAAACCGATGAGAGTGAAGGACGTACCATCGCCTGCTGCTCCTCTGTGATGCTGCTGCGCTGATCTGAGAGCAGCTGGTTTAAATACAGAAGCTGTCTGCGGCGCAGAGGAGACGTGATGACAGTCTGAATGGACCCGGGTCTTCAGGGACGGGTCTGGACTGAAGCGGGACCCCCGGGGCCCAGCGGAGTTCCCCTTACATGGGCAGGATGTTGGTAAAAGTCGGGTTCTCCGGAGAGCCGACAACTGCTGCTGCTGATCAGAACCTTTTAAAGTGTTTCTATTTGCAGACGGAGGGCGGACGCTGCTCTGATTCTCACTTTTATTCTTTTATAGAGCTCAGGTTTAAAATAGGACAGAGAAGAAGAGGCGAGTCATTTAGTTTCCTCCATGAAAAACTGTTGTAGACACAAACGATCAGATGGAGAATCTGTGTGGAATGTCACACATGTAAAGACTGAGACAAACCTGATGGTGGACTAACAACTGAGTGCACAACAAGACTTCCTGTTGGCGGTTAAACCTGGAACATCTTGACACCTCAGCAGGTTAAAGGTGTGTGGACCTGTTGCTATGACAAAAGTGACAACCAGCTCTGAAGACCCTAAAAACGTGAAATCATCATCGTCAGGGCCGAGCGCTGACAGAGCGAGGCCCGGTTCTGTTAGTTCAAACTCTGCACATATGTCACATCTGGTGATGACATCATCGGTTGTGGGCGTGGCCAGAGGACTGCACAGCGCCCTCTAACGCCGGGGTCATGTGACCACAAATCTTCTCTGAGCTTCATGAAATTCACAGGACTCAAACAGGAAGTCGGCCATCTTCAATCATGTGCGTCGGTTTTCTTTTTTCCGACACTGTTTGGAGAACTTTACCACATTTGGCACGTAGGTTCAAACTCACGAGTCCTTTAATTTGATACCAAACGGCTCTCAGGTGCGACCCAACAGCTCAGCAGCGCCCCTGATGGCTGCTCACATGTTGTACATATAGACAAACTCCTGCACACACTAAAGTTTGCACTTCGATCATGAGTCACCAACATCGATACCTGCTGAGCTCTGAACCTTCTCAGTGACAACATGGCTCCTCAGCGCCTCCTGCATGCACATACATGAACAACATTCGGTATGTATATGTATCATGACGAGACGCACAACAAACCCTGTTGGACCCTCAGTCCAACAGGAAGTCGGCCATTTTGATTCACAGTTGAGATTTTGCCACCAATTGGTTCCATTTCCCTCCTCCTACTTTAACGAACTCCTCCCATAGATTGAACACCACAGACGTCACATTCACTCAGTATCATCCTCACACCTTGAAGATGAAAAGTTATTAAAAGCTTTAGCCTCTGTCATCCCTGCTGGCCGTGGCAGTGCGGTCAGTTTTGATGCTTCGCCATCAAGCAGGAAGTCCTTATAATGGCAACGTGTAATTTCCCACGTACACCAAAGTGCTCACACATGTAGAGCGATTCGATTAAGAAGAGGATATTTAAATGATTGTCCATTCATATAAAAGGATTAAATATTGGTCTCAAGAGAGAAAACTTTAATAACAAATACACTTTAATAAAAAACACACTTTAATAAAAAAACAATTTTCCTTTTTAATAATGTGAACGTGTCCGTCTGAATAATCTGGATTTTAACCCCTTTAAAGATGATTTTGTCTCCATGGTGCTGCAGTTTGGTTGAACGTCCACCGGGCGGCGCTGTGCTCCTGTTTATAATGACACGTTAATGTTGTACATTATGTTCAGAAGTTTAGACGAGTCTGTTCTGTTTCTTACCTTTTAATTATGTTGTTTATTTTTTACTATTGTTATCATCGTTTGTAATATTCTGACCTTTGGCTGCTGTGGCACAAAACAAATGTCCCCGTTAGTGGGACAATAAAGGAATTCTGGTTCTGGTTCTGGTTCTGTCCAGCTCCTTGTCTTGTGTTCATGTAGAAATATTACATTTAATAAAGACTTGATTTATTCGCAGTAACCAGCAGCTCTAAACAGTTTGAGTTCAGCTATTATCTGAATAACCAGCACTACAAGCAGACAGCAGGGCAACTTTAAATGGCTAAATTTGAGAATGGAGTTTGGTTGAAACAGAGAAACAAAAGTCAGATTATGTTTCATCACCCACACAAAACAAGTTTCAGAATATCTCGGCAGTTATTATTATAATATAAATATGATTAATTTAAACCTATTATGATTATTTGGAGCGAATATTGTTCTTCTTCACTCCACTGAGTCATTATAAGCTATTATCTCAGCTGCACTCTGGTTACATGAAGATTAATATAAAAGACACTACAACATTATAATAGTAGGTAACTTTACTTCAGTAACGTTTGAAGTATTTTCACTCTATTGCTAATTTTGTGTTTCTTAATTAATTACTCTTATTTGTTCTACTTCTGTTTTACAGGATGTGAAAGAGCTCAGTACTTAAAACCACAGAGTCCAAATACTGGACAGGTTAAAGTGTCAGCATCAGTATATTTGCACTGCTGGTGAAGATGGAGCTGATTTTATTTACTTTTCATTCTGCCGGATGGATTTTGACCAACAGATCAATAAAAGTCTTTATCTTTAACAGCCTAATTAATCATAAATGATATTTGTATTATTAATATAAAACTGCAAAGCCATAAAGTGATCAGTGAACGCGGTGCAGTTAGTGCGTTACTCTCTCTGTTAGTAACGCAGTGACGTAAGTAACGCAGTGACGTAAGTAACGCGCTGTAACTGCTGAGAGACACACGTGTAATCAGTTACTTCCCTCCGCTGCTCTCTGAGTGTCTGTATCACAGTCACACATTCACTTTTCAGGTGATAATCTCCGTATGAAGTCTGAATCTGACGTGACAGCAGTGAACACGCGGCTCAGCGGACCGTGAACGCCTCGCGTTAATACTACACTACCCACAGCCCCCCGCGTTGAGCCGTGTTGTAGGAAATCCGCTTGCGGCGGATTATTGTAATCCGACAGAGGGTCTGGACGACACATCGGATCACGACAGAGCAGCAGAGCCCAGCGGCCTGTAACAGATGCAGCTCGTCCGAGAATAAAGGGATAAAGTTGAGATATGATCTGACGCACCGCTCGCTGCTCCTGAAGGCATCATCGGCGGCGGCCGGGCCGTTTCCTGGACCATCGATTCATCCGACACCCACTGACAGCGGCTCGGCATCACTGCAGCGCGGAGCACGGCTCGCAGGAGAAGCTTTAATTTGTTAGTTAAAGACGTCTCCCCCTTCTCCCTTCCCCCGCCAGGTTAACCCAGCACGGCTCGGCTCGGCTCGGCTCGGTCGCACAGTCTGCGGAGCGGAGCGCTGCTGCTGACACATAACTAGCTAGCGCGGCTAGCTCACCCCAGCTAGCTAGCTAGCTAGGAAGGAATTTATCAAGTTTAGGCAGGAATTTAGCGAATTCTCCGACCCGCAGCCCGCCCGGAGGGAGGATGTCGGCCAAAGACCAAAACAAACTGTCCACCACGGAGCGACCCATCAAAGGTACGAGACATTTATCTCCGTTTGTTCTGTTGACGGGTCAGGAAGTTAACGGGGCTGCTGGCAGCTAGTCGGCTAAATGTGAGCAGGGCAGCTGAACGCGCCGCTGGATGTCAATCAGCCCGCTAACAGTTAATTTACTCCGGGCTTTTTCTCTCTCACTGTGGTGGATCCCGGTGGATCCCGGTGGATCCCGGTGCTGCCCGCCGCCTCTCCGCCCCGCGGGGACGCGTCAGGCAGCCGGGCGGTGCGAGTTAATCAACCCAGCGACTGCTAATGAGTTAGCGGGTTAGCTTAGCTGTCCGGAGTGCCAGATGTCAGCGCTGCGTTTGACATTCAGCCGTTAACGTGGTTCAGGTTCACCTGGACCCGGTCTGCAGCCCGACCACGGCCCCTCATGGGGGGACACCTGTGTGTGGGGCAGGTAAACGTCGTGT
This sequence comes from Diplodus sargus, assembly GCA_903131615.1. Lineage (NCBI taxonomy): Eukaryota > Metazoa > Chordata > Actinopteri > Spariformes > Sparidae > Diplodus > Diplodus sargus. The sequence continues at coordinate 67,182 of CAEMYA010000496.1, forward strand.
GGTGCAACATTTAATGGATGTGGACGTGAATGCAACGCTGCAGTGTTGTACTGAATGCAGGAGGTGTGTGTGTGTGTGTGTGTTGGCCTGATTAAACAACCCCTCCCTTTACAACAGCTGGTTTTTCTTTTTTTTCTTTTTTTTTTTTAGAAAATGACTTTCTGAAGACAAGAAAGTCTTTATGAAAGCAGCTGCAGAGACAGTTTCCCTCAGGACAGCATGAGTCCTGGTCCAGCACAGCCAGGCAGCTTATTAATCCATCCACTGATGACAGAAGACTGTTTTCATAATCGATTCAAAATCCAGAATCTGAACTGTGAGGATTTTATTTGGTGGGATTAAAAGAAAACATCTCAGACTTGATTTGTTCTGATATTCTACACAATCATTTGATTAACTGAGGAAATCATCAGCAGATTGATTGATAGTTATCGGTCTTAGTTGCAGCCCTGAATGCCAAACTTCAGCTGGTTCAGGTGTGTTTGCAGATATACACACACACACACACACACACACACACACACTCCTGTCGGGTTGTTGGAAGGACGATTTATTCTGGCGGGAATCATTTCTGAGCTCCATATTGTGACACTGATGTTGCACCAAATTCTGTGACCCAATTAGGCTTTTCTGCCAAATTCCCACAGCAAAGTGTCCGTCTGTATTCTCTGTAGTGATGGAGAGACAGAAACCGTCACTGTGCCATCTGAGCTGCAACGATTCATCGATTAATTCTTAAATATTAACTCAGTCGCTGTTTATAACTATTTTTTATAACTGATTAATCAGTTTGAGTTTTTTTCAGCTCGTTAAATGTTCATATTTCCTGGTTTCTTTCCTCCTGTGACAGTAAACTGAATATCTGTGTTTTGTTGATAAAACACTGATCCACAGTGGTTCTGTTAATAGTTCGGGTCAGCCGGTCCTGGTGTGACTGTATCAGAACCTCTCGTCCCCCAATCACACGATAATTAGTTAAAGTGGATGATAATCTTCTCGTTCAGGACGCAGAGATCCGGCTCGTCTTTCTGATCACTTTTGTTTTCTGTTTTCGCTGGAACACTGTGAGTCACTGAGGTTTTCAACCTTTTTGATGTTGTGACCAGCAAGTGGATCAACACCGGTACGGTCGACCACGAGGGCCGTCCCTTCTGAGGGGGAACAGGAAGTGATGTCATAGCAAACCTACACATCAGCCGCTCACGCTGAACCGTCTGATTTAAGAGACCACGTCACAAAAGTTCAGTTAATCTGGTGAATCAACGATCTGATCATTTCAAAGACCGGCGATCAGTATCAGTGATTCTCCTGTCAGATAATGTCGTGGAGAAGCTGCAGGAACCAGAAATACTCAAGTGAAGTACCTGAACATTGTACTTCAGAAGAAGACTTGAGTAAACTGTAGATTTATTCTTTTACTGTAAATTAATATCAGTGTTCAGTCTGCTTGATGTAATAACTGGTTTTGGTGGAGTTCTGCTGTGAAGGCGCCGTGTTTGACCATCACAGTGAAATAAAGCCGGTATGATTTGTTTGGCAGTCGTGTCTCTGCGGACGCTGCAGGCCTGTTTGAGTTAACAGGTCCAGCAGACGCGTGTCAGTTCTGGGGAAAGATGTTTGAGTCTACTTCCTCTTCTGTCACTCGCCAACACGTCGAGGTGTCGCGGAGGGTTTAATGACGATCCTGTCAGATCGACAGCGGCTGAACGCTGTACAAACACTAACTGTACAACAGGATGTGTGATCGCGCTGGAGCTCTTCATTAAACGCTGAAATGGATCCAGTAACCAGAGACTGCTCTTAAATTCTGTCAGATTATTGATTTGAACATTTATAAATGTCAGTCTGATCTGGAGAAAGAGAGAGAGTGTGAACACGGACACAGAAACTAAAGCTTTCTGTGTTTATCAGTGAAGAGAATGAAGCTATAAAACTGAGATAATTAGTCAGTTTTTTACATTTTTCAGATCTGCTTCTTTTCTTTGTTCTTCAGTAAAGAGACACTTTCGTCTCTGTGATGAACATTTTTCACTTTAATTTGACGTTTCACAGATTCAACGATTAATACGTTAACTGTGAAAATCATCATCAGATTAATCAATAGTTGAACATTTGCTTGTCTCCTGTATGAAACTGGTCTCAGGTCAGTTCTTCATCACTGTGGAGCTTCTGTTGCTGCTCTGACAATCAGCCTGTTGTTTAGATTTCACTGAATTTCACTTAATTATGTTTCAGAAATGTGTCCCGTCCTGATGTGAACGTTATGAACAGACATCATCAGCTCGTCGCTGCAGTGGGATCAGTTTACGGCTCCAGTGTGTAAAATGTTGTTAATCCTTGTTTGATTTAGTTAAACGTGAAAACCACAAACGTCACGCAGCCTCGCAGTGCGACGCTCGCTGTCATTAACATCGTTTCCATGAAATAATCTGCTCATCGCCTCGAGTCGTCACTGTGTGTTAGTTTTAGTGAAGCAGGTGTGTGTGTGTGTGTGTGTGTGTGTGTGAGACATGTATGATGGGATCAGTGTGTTAGGAAGGCTCAGGAGTGTAAAGCTTCAGGAGAGTGTTACTTCATTAAAACTGCCCTCTTAAGCCTCCTGGTTTACTTCCTGGTTTACTTCCTGTTCGTACGACTGACTGAATATGCAGGTGAGCTTCTCTTGCTGGCTCCGCCCACAAGTTCCCGCTCTGCCTGTATTCTTTACATTGTGATGATGTCACAGATGTTTAGCATTGCTGTCGTTGGCCCGAGGGAAGTTTGTACAAGTGAGGCCGACTTTGTCCGCTCTGAGACGTTAATGATTCAGAGAAGACAAACATGGTTTTACACACTCGAGCTGCAGCTACTCGTTGCTTTCATTATCAGATTATCTGCTCGTTAGCTTTCAGAAGGACTTTAATTGTTCATAGACTGTCAGAACAGATGAAAATGGATAATAGTTCATTTCACGCTCAGAGCTTCAGGTGTCGTTTGCTCGAGTCGACTCGGTTTGTAATTAAAGAAACGCTTCAGATCGTCACAGAGGAGACGAGCGAGTGGCCTTTTTATAAATGACACATTAGAATTGGAGCTGAAACGATTGACTGCAGATGAGCTGGCAGCCATTTTGATTATTGATTAATCGTTCTAAATGTTTCCTTGCTGGACAGAATGAGACACCTGAAGATATCAGCTTGTGTTCTTGCCAACATTGATGGTCTTTTACTACTTTCTGACATTTTATAGACCAAACGAGCTCTAAACTGATTCAAATTCTTGTTTATTCACTTTCTGTCAATTTGTGTGATCAGTGGTTTGATTATCCTGATGGTTCAGGTTCATCACTGCTGCCCTTTTCTCCCTGACACTGCAGCGACGCAGAGCATCCTGTTGAACCTGGTCAATGTGTGTGTGTCTCTGCGTGTGTGTGTGCGTGTGTGTGTGTGTCTGCGTGTGTGTGTGTGTGTGTGTGTGTGTGTGTGTGTGTGCGGCACCGATGGATCTGCACTGGCCTTCTGGCTTAGTTACCGATGGTAATCGAATCAGTCCGGCTGGCATGTGTAATGATTCTGTCCTCATCCATGATTGATGGAGCTGGACCTGACGACGCAGCACGTCCACTGGCCTGTCGTGGGCCCCAGCGTGGAGCTCCGTCCTGGGCCCTGTCCTGTGATGACACTGTGCTGCGAGCTGCTACTCGTCTGGCTCACTTACCGTATGATACACAGTCATACTGATAGAAAGTGAAGCGGAGCGTTAAGTGTTGAACATGTCGCTGCAGCTGCTGGTTGATCGTCTCTAAAGTTTCTCCCATTTTCTGACTCATGGAACAAAAATCTCTACCTCGCAGTTTTTAGTGGCTCTGCCTTTCTGCACGATCTGCTCAACCACAGTCATATTAGGATCATTCAGACCGATATGAAGACTCGCTCGTCTCGATCCAAACAGTGAAATCAAAGAATCACCACTAACAAAGTGGTTCCACTGCCGGAGTTACAAACACGTCTCACTTTCTACAACTTCTTCACATTAAAAGCTCCCCGTTAGTCGTTTAAAGATCAATCAGTGATGTTTGAAGTGACGACACTTTGACTGTTTAAATGTTTGTACAGTCATAATATGATGTAGGAAGCAAATACAGGAGGTAGTTGAATTTATAGTCAATAACTACTGAAGTATGATTATTGGTCAGGATCAGATGTTTTCCTCTGATTATTGAGCTGGTTGGTGCTTCTTGTATCTGCCTAAAGTCATCATAGATCATAGATCATGCGGTCTACATGAAGCCGGCTGTGAGCGGAGTGTCTTTGCAGAAGTTACGATATATTACTTCACTGTAAACTGACAGATGACGGTGTATTTAAGTAATAACTGTGCAGCTCAAGTAGGATGAGCTCATAAACCACACACACACCTCCACATTCAGAAAGTATTTCAGAAGACACTTCGGCCCAGTGGTCTAGTTTAGTGTGTAACTCTGAAACCAAACCAGGTCGCACACATTGAGCCAATCATGTCGCTCCTCCTGAACTGGTTCATCAGCGGCAGCTCCGTTTGTTTGAAACCAGTCGGGCTCCACACAGCTGTGCGATCGGACAATGATTAGGAAGCCAGTGTCTAGTTTCTGATGAGAGGAAACAAAGAGCAGAGTTGTGAAACAAGGCGTCACAGTCGCTGTAGGAAGTGGTATTCAAATAATCAACGACAGACGCGCTGGGACGGAGAGGAACTTTAATAATAACTGCACCAACGCGCTCGATCACCAGCCGCCAGTTTAATCAGCTTAAATAACCCCCCGGCCTCAAACAGGGACGGAAACATTCACCTGCCAAGTTAAGGATTCATTTATAGAAGAAAAGTTAGTGAAAGTCTTTCAGGAATAATTTTAATACCGCTTTGAAGTTTGCTTGTTGTTGAACTTTGTCCCTGTTGGCCACCGTAGTCGTGTGGCCTGCAGCCAGTCAAATATAATCAAAACAGTGAGAGTTTCTATCAGACCGGCTGCTGCTGCGTTTCTCTGCCTCTCCGGATGGTTAACCAGCAAACAGGAGCAGGATCAATATTAGAGCAGCTTCAGACAAACACAGTAGAACCATCAGAGGTGAAACAAACATCATCAGTGGCTGCGTGTGGCGACGCGCTGAGGTTAAACGTGTGGCGCAAAGGGGAAATTAAAAAAACTCGTTAACTGCAGCTCGTCATGTGACAGCTGCTCAGTGGGAGCTGCTGCTGAACGACCTCCTCACTGTCAGATATAATCATAAATAATATCACATAATAATCAGACAAAACATTAAAGGACGATCGGGAGACATGAAGACGATCAGCTGACTGTGACGTGTCAGATGTTGGTTTATTTTCTTTTTCAGAGATCCTTTATTGATTGTGATTCTGTCTATAAAAATTAAACATTCAGTTTGTTGCATCACAAACAAAGTTTGTTCACAGTCTTTTTTAATGATGCTGTTTCAGAGAGTTGTCTAATGAATCCAGTCTGCAGCAGCAGCTGACAGTCTGAGATGTTCTGCTGTCGATATCAAAGACACAAGTAAAACAAAACGGTGCATAAATAAGCAGAATAGAAACGTCCCACTGTGTTCTACGTGCATCTTTACAGTTTCAGTTGATAATTAAGACGCAGTTAAACAAGTTTGGTCGCACTGACTCGGTCCATTGTTGGATCACTGACACTGGACCGCGTCATGACTGGAAGCAGCTGTTGTAAAATGTAAAAATACAACATGTAAAAAATGTAAAGACAGCCATCAGGACATAATTCAGATTATTAGATCAAATACATTAATCGAGTCGTGCATTGGAGAATGGTGACGCCCCTTCATTTATATTATGTTTCACCTGATTTGCATTCTGACCCAACTGAGAAATTTGTATGTGGTTTCTGCGTCGGTCTTAAAATAGGCCATTATTTGCACACTGTAGACAATGAAGAACTCTCTGCTGCATATCTTAAAACAACCTGTTTTGAATGTCACTTCGCTGCAGCGTCCAGTCGTCAGCGCTGTGACACCTGAGTACAAAGTCTTATTTTACATTAATGTTCCCACTGCGACGTCCTGGAAGCTTCATGTCGGCAGCTCAGCCGTGTGAGAAGAGAAGAGAGAATAACTTCTCTGCAAGTAAAGGTTTGATTGTTTAGTCTGTAAATTGAGTCCAAAGTGACGTCTTCACATTTCTTCTTTTGGCCAAACAACCAACCAAAACAGAAACGACAAAGAAAACCACCAGATCGTCTCATTTCAGAAGCTGGAACCAGACAACGTTAGACGACTGATTGTCTTCTGATCAGTTTATCGGCTGTTCGTTGCAGCTGTAACTGAAACTCTCCATTCTGTCTCAGTTCTGATTTTCTCCAACAAGCATGAAGCTAATAAAGCTTAATACTGACAGTATTAAAAACAATCCATCTCATTTTAAGTAAATTTAAGCTCCTAAAGCTCGTTAAGATGCTGCTAATGATGTCAGTCACGAGTAAAACACTTCAGATTATTAAAGAATTCAGCTGCAGCTCGACGTCTTCGTCCAGGTTTCCTCCCTGTGAGAAGATGGTGTTTTCCAGGAATTCAGCTATTTGGTATTTCCTCCAGGGACTGGTTTGTGCTGCCAAACTGCTCTCCTTTGTCTTCAGGTCGAGCCTCGACATGTCGTCACGGTCTGTACGAGGAATTTCACTTACTGTGAGCTGATTCACGCAGAATGAAAACAGTGCAGCTCTGAGATCTCACTGCCTGCTGCTGACGGTTCAGTGGAGGTGGAGGTCTGTGGCAGTGATTATTCTCAGATCAGTGTCCACTGTCACAACTTACAGCAATAATAAGGTTGTAAAGTCAGTGATCAGGTTGTGTAGAATAAAACCACCCAATGTGGAAGTGACTGTCGGTTTATTAAAGGTGCAATATGTAAGAATTTTAGTTGACAGCATTGAAAAATGTAAAGAAATAACACATTTGACATTATGACGTCTGTGAGCTGTGTTGCAGGAACATCTACTGAAGTTAGCATGCTAACCTTTTAGCCGCAGCCCCTCCTGGTGCTGACGGTGTAAACACCAACACTACGACAGCACTCCAAGCTCCAGTCTGGACCACTAGGTGCACGGCTAACTGAGCTAGCTAGCTAACAGCAGCTGCACTTACTCTGATGATATTCTGTCCCCTGTTTGTTTGAGTATTCATCTGACAGCTGGTAGTGATGGCTAACGTGTGGTTTGTATAGAAACACAACAAGCAAACAAAAGATTGTTTTAATGGGAAACACGTATTTAATCCCATCTATTTTCCCAACACTTCCATGTTGAAATCAGTTGTTGTCATTGTTGTTGTTGGCATGGTTGCTAAGTTCATGCATAGTGAAATACAACATGCTAGCCAAAACTAGTATCAAAACAATGATTATAATAAAGAAGCCGGCTAGAATCAAACGACAACAGTATTTCCCTCCAAAATGGAGAGAAGTGGAAATATGAAAATGTAGCAGAAACTGGAAAAACTCAAAGTACATTCATGTCAAAATCATGTTAAAGTAAAGTGCTCGAGTTCATGTATGTACTTATTCTATCACTGGTTATTTGTGCTTATGACACCTTGTGGTTGTTGCTGAATTATGAAAACACTGTTAACGGACCAACATGTTTGCATCTGTATTGTCTGTCTGTCTGTGTCTGTAGCGGTGCCATATCCTCCCGGTACTCGCCTGTCGGTCAAAGACCTGTATGTGGACGGGCGGCCCAGCGTGGAGGTGCTGAAGGCCCATCTGGTGAAGGAGGGTCGGCTGGAGGAGGAGACGGCTCTACGGATCATCAACGAGGGAGCTGCCATCCTCCGCCAGGAGAAATGCATGCTGGAAGTGGAAGCTCCCATCACAGGTGAAGCCCCGACGCTTTTATCTTATCAGAGACGGATTTCCCTTCAGACCGAGAGGGAAGCGAGACAAAGACGTCTGTGTGGTCTGTGGAAACTGAGCCAGACTCACAGATCCACCCTGTCTCAGACGCAGCAGCTGCCCTCTCTGACATGTGGCTTAGCTTAGGTATCCAACCCTCCACCCTCTGCCCTCCGACTATTTATATCTGCGCCGTCCTCTCTGACTTATTGTTTCCATAGTTTCGTCTGTTTTGTCTTCTTTCTCTGCCACTGGTAAAATATGGTCCAAATTTTAGTTCAGGACATTCAAAAATGAGCAGAACATTATTATCAGAGTGTGAAGAAACAGCAGTGTTGATGTTCTGTCAAAGACGTCTGTGTACCGAAGTTAGCATGCTAACCAGCTAGCTGCTAGTACCACTTTTCAGCTGAAGAGCTGATGGTCTGACAGCTGCTCAACAAAAACACCTCACAGAATATCAAGAAAGGAAATATTGTGACACTTGTTTTCCTTATAAACACAAAAATGCATCCAAATTCAAGTTTCTCTCCTAATTCTGGAGCTAACGTTCAAATCATTTCTCACATATTTCACTTCGTTATGTGGATGATATTCTTCACTTCTGAACAATCATTTGTTGTTTCCAGCTGCACAGAAACTGAATCTCTTTGGATTGTTAGCAAGACATTTGGTGGCTCTAAGAAATTAATCTGGGTAATAATTTATTGATGATCAAAATAATTGATTGCTGCAGCCCTGATTATTGTACGTAAAGTAAATGATTGCAGCGTCTCAAATGTGAATATTAACTTGGTTTATTTGTCTTGACGGTGAAGTGATTATTATTTTGGTTTTGTACAAAATTACACATTTAAATGTGAACTTGTGCTTCAGCAACCGTCCTGAGAAGTTTTCTCTATTTTATAGACATTAAGATAATATCTGAGTTTATACTATAATTGTTAAATCAAGAAAATATTGGGCAGATTAATAAGTAATAACCAGATCCATAAAAATTTGGAAAAATCTCCAAAGAACATGAGAAAATATTCCAGATTTGTCCTTTTTATCAGATGTTGGTGAAAACAAACCTCCTCAGTGGAGACGAATCCTCCCCACAGACCGAATGTGAGAACATAAGTAGAATAACCTTGAATGTTGCGTTTGTGTGTCCAGTGTGTGGAGACGTCCACGGACAGTTCTTCGACCTGATGAAGCTGTTCGAGGTGGGCGGCTCCCCCAGCACCACCCGGTACCTGTTCCTGGGAGACTACGTGGACCGAGGTTACTTCAGCATCGAGGTAGGCGGCGGCCTCGTTTGTGTTTGTGACATTTTGTCTGACATTTGACATTCTGCCTGTTGCTCGGCCTCACGCCGCTCTGCACAGCTCTTTGAATAGTGGTAAGAAATGAAAGGCTCCCTGTCTGCCGCCTCGGCCTCCTGACTGCCACACTGTGCACCCCACCCACACACACACACACACACACACAGTGAGACACACAAGTGTACGTGCACACACACGCCTCGCATGTTGCCTCCAGCCTCAGACCGCGTCCCGTTCCCAGGGCGCTCTGCAGCAGGACTGGGTGTGTTTTGCGGATGGCATGACATTTTTATTGGCTGCCGTCGTGCTTCCTTGTTAGGATTAGTGGAGATCCTGGAACACGATCTTCACAGCTCCGTCTGCGCCACACAGAGCTCCATTATCCAGCTTCAAACAGGGTCAGAGACATTCTGGAGGAGCAGACGCTCCACTGAACCAGATTAATTTAGAAGTCATTTATCCTCAAACACGTTTTCCGACAGCCTCGGACCACCTGATGAGTGCAGGTCACAGCTCGCCATGTTGGTCGACGTGTTCCAGTTCAGGATCCAACAGAGTCTGAATGAAGCTGTGAATCAGATCCACAGTGTGGATCAGTGTTCATACTCACTGTGTGACCAGCGGCTGTCAGTGTGTTGATCAAAGCCGTATGTTGAAGCAACACTCCACTTTGACCACGATCTTCTATTTAGACTTCCACGACGCCGTCATGAAATAAAGTGTTGATTTGAAAAGCAACATGAGTCAACAACATATTTAATGATGTTCCAGAGATTTACAAACTCTAAACTATCATTAACAATATGTAGAGAGTGACTTCTTTTCCCCGCCGGGCCTGATTCTGGAGACATGGAGCAGGATGTGTGATAAAAACACTTAAACAGAGATTCAGACTTTAAAGTGAAATCCTGATAGACTGAAAACACTAAAGTGAAAACATGAAATGACTCCAGATGAGTCACGTTGTCATATTGATCCATGAGAAACAGAGTTGTACGGGTCACTTCCTGCATCACAGCGACTGATGTGATGATACGGAGTTATTCTACAGTGTTCATGTTGTTCTTGTGGCTCCGCTGTGATCTGCTAATGAACAGCTGCTCGGATCAGATCCGACTCCTCGTCGACGCCTTCGGAACAGAAAAACAACATTTAAATGAAACAGGTGGTTTGATGCAGCACAAATGATTGGCAGCTGAAAAGACTGTTTGTTTGGAGGTGACGGATGACGGCGTCGTCGCGCTGCGCTTCAGTCGTGCAGGAGCTCCTTAATGATCACAGATACACATTCAGGAGTCGATTATCTCCTCAAACACGAACACTCAGAGGCAGAATGTGATGAAATCACCAGAATAAAGCTTTTAAATTCATGAGGCGTTCACTGTTCTCTGTTCACCTGCAGCAGCGTGTGACCACAAACCAGATGCTTCAACATCAGGACTGCACATGAAACAGAGCAGAAACTGATCAGCTGTCACAGAGCATGCTGTTAAAACCATCCTCACAGTTCTGAACACACTGATTGATAAGGACGACTGGTTACTCTGTTACTGCGACCAGTTTGTTCTGTCGAGTTGATTTCACCACTTTCATCCCTTTCTGAGTCTCAGCGTCGCCTGTTCTTGTGTCCACTTCACTTCCTGTTGTAACGCAGAGAGGATTTGTCAGCTCTAAAATGAATTCCCAGTGATCAGATGAAGTGTTTCTGATTGATTCTTCTCCCCTCTGTGGTTCTGCAGTGTGTTCTGTACCTGTGGGCTCTGAAGATCAACCATCCCAACACCCTCTTCCTCCTCAGAGGCAACCACGAATGCCGGCACCTCACAGAGTACTTCACCTTCAAACAGGAGTGTAAGAAGCCGTTAAACAGTGTCGGGTTCTGTTCAGACCCGGTGATAACGTCCGTCCTGAGTGACACAAACATCTCTGAGACAAACAGACTCCATGTTTCTGCTCAAAGACAGAAAGAAGTTCATGTAGAACGTTTGCTGAATTAACAAGAAGGTCCAAATAATGCAGAATGAGTCAGAGACAGAGTTTATAAAGCATCTCCAACGCAACAACTCACTAAACTGACACATTTGTTAAGGGAGTCTGGTGATAAACCCATTATGTTCCATCATGTGCAACAGGAGGGACGGTGGTACCGGGTCAGAACCGCTCAAACTTAGTCTCTGTAAAATGCCTCCTGGATCATTCACAGCTGTGATCTGATCACTCAGGATGGATCGTGACATCAGGTCTGAACAGGAACTAGTTCCTGCTGAGGTCTCTGACACAGACTGTCCTGTCCTGGGCTTTTGGTTTGATATAAGTGTGTGTGTGTGTGTGTGTGTCGTGCAGGTAAAATAAAGTACTCTGAGCGTGTATATGATGCCTGCATGGATGCGTTCGACTGCCTGCCTCTGGCTGCTCTCCTCAACCAGCAGTTCCTCTGTGTGCACGGAGGCCTGAGCCCCGAGGTCACCTGCCTGGACGACATACGGAAGGTAAATACTCACAGAGAACAAGCCGACATCACAGAATCAGGACTCACACCAAGCTGCCCACTAATCTGTTTAATTGTCGCAGCTCTAAACTTCCCAATTAATTAGACTTTCATGAAGATCGAAGAGACGGAGATGTTCTTTTTTCAAATACCAAACATGACGAGTAGAGCAGCAATGTATAAATCACATAAATGGACAACTTGCAGAATTGGTGTTCGTCTCATAATGTAAACTGTGTGTGTGTGTGTGTTCTTGCAGCTGGACCGGTTTAAGGAGCCTCCAGCGTTCGGGCCGATGTGTGACCTGCTGTGGTCGGACCCGGGAGAGGACTACGGCTCAGAAAAGACCCAGGAACACTTCTGCCACAACAGCGTGAGAGGCTGCTCGTACTTCTACAGGTACGACTGTCCGTCTCTCTCCGTCTGCTGCTGGAAATGTTTCCACAGTTTAAAAACAGACAAAAAGCAGCTCTCTCTGTTAATCTGAGCTGATTAAAGCTTTTTACAAACAATGGCTTATCTCTGGATAAGTGACCGCCGGTTAAATCCGCTGTCACACACATACTGAAAATAAATATTAGCATTCTCTGCTCTGTCTTAATATTTGTACTGAATTTGCAGTGTTGACACCACATGGAGGTCAGCGTGAGGGGAGAGCAGCTGCTGCTGTAAAGCCTCTTTTATCCTGCGTTAGTTTGTTTTAGTAGCGCAGCGTTTAAATGATTCATCAGGAAATTACACTAAACGCCGTGTTCCTCTAACGCCTCTAATAGATCCGTCAGTGATTACTGTCTTCGCTTTATTTGGCTGGTCGCGCTCTGAGCCGGCGTTGAAGTCCGTCCAGGTTGCTCCTGGTTTCTTTAGAGCTCCGGTCGGACCTGCAGCTGGTCTCACATGTCGGGCTGATGTCTGGATCAGAAGTCATGGAGGAAGAAGTTTGTTGTGTTTGTTGAGCTCACTGAGTACTAACTGCTTACTAACGTTTGAGGAGTTGTTGGATATTAAATACGTCCCGGAACAGACGGGAGCCTCAAACAGCTCCTTACAGAAATGATAAGAAACATGTTCGTCCGGCCTCGCTCCTTCTTCTGTGTCGTCTTCTTTATCTTCGTCTTCTTTTAGTCATCTTCATGCGCTCCTGTCTTCTTCTTTGTCTTGTCTTTGTTTTTAATGTCTTCATCTTCTTTTTGTCTCTTCTTCGTCTTGTTCTGCTTCTCATTTGTCTTCATTGTCCAATTTTTGTGTCTTCTGTCTTTGTTGTCTTCTTAGTCCTGATCTTTGTCTTTTTTGTGTTCTTTGTTGTCGTCTTCTAAACCTTTTTTGTCTCTTTCTTCTTCGCTGTCAGCTTTTGTGTCTTTTTCTTAGTTCTTTGTTGTCTTATTGTCGTTGTCTTCTTCTCGTCTCGGCTGTTTTCTTTGTCTTCGTCTCTTCTTTTTGTCTCTTCTCTGCCGTTGTCTTCCTCGTATTTTTTCTGTCTTATTTGTTGTCGTCTCATCATCTTTGTCATCTCCATTTTCTTCTTCTGTTGTGTTTTACCGTGTTTGGCGTCCATGTTGCGTGACCGCGGTCTACTGTACCGTCCCTTCCTCCGCCCCCGTCTCCTCCCACACTGGACAGCAGGTGTGAACAGGTGGATGACGAACATGTTCCTGAGTGAAGCTGCGTGTGTGAGATGTTATCCCAGTAATTAACTGGAACCGTGTGAGAAAGATTCTGTATAAACTCGCCTCTCCTGAGTGTGAACGCCTCGACCTTAATTGATCTTTAATTTTAGCACTTTAAAGCCGCTCTTGTTCTTCTGGAGCTCTTTGCTGTCACAGAAACCAGAACCAGCTGAGCTGTGGGAGGAACATTTGGATAAACATGGAACTGAACTGTCCGTCGGCCAAACTGGCATCGTCCTCTGTGACAGCACTCGTCTCCTGATGTTCGTCGGTAATAACTCTCGGCTCTGTGTTCTTTCAGTTACCCGGCAGTCTGTGACTTCCTGATGAACAATAACCTGTTGTCTGTAATACGAGCACATGAAGCCCAGGATGCAGGGTGAGTGATTCCTTCACTGTGTTATAATGCAGCGTGTATTCTTGCTATATTGTCATTAACATTCAAGTCAAACTGACCTGAACACAGCGAGGAAACCAGCCGCTCACCAGATATAATATATGAAATAAGCGCACAGCTTCAGGATCTGAGCTTTCTGAGATCTGGATGTTCGTGTCTGAACACTTTTCATCCTTTTGTGAGTGCAGAGAAAGTGATGAAGGCTGTTTGCTGAGTGCGACGCGTCCTTTAAAACCTTAAAGCCCTTTTAAGTAGTTTACACACCCAGTGAGTTTAGATGCAGTGAATCAGTCGTCTCTCGTCCTCCAGACATTATAATGTTTTATATTATAATAATCTTTTCCTTACTTATTATCTTTGATGTGTCATCTTCTCTTTTTTATCTCATCGTTCTGAACACAAACAAAACGAAGAAGAGCCGTCTGATCGTCTGTATTAGGCAGTAAAACATTCAGATATCGATGTGTTGGTCGCTTACACACACACACACACACACACACACACACACACACACACACACGTTTGTATTCATCATTAAAATCACTTCACAAAGATATTTTACAGTTTAACCATAAACTGAAACAATAAACTTCACTGGGAATTTAAAGCAAAAGCATTTTTTCAGCATTATAATCTTTAGAAAAGAGTTTCACATCAGGACACGTTCACACTAGAACTGATATATTTGTGCCGGTTTCCAGCCAACACATCAGTCGGGTTCTGATTTAAAAGCTGATTGTCGGCACAGACATGTTGGATCTGTGTGTCCACAGCCGCCATGATGGAAAAGCTCCCACATCGTCTGTCAAACTGTCCAAACGCTCATTTCACCAACTAAAAACTACGATGAAAAATGTTCAGTGTCAATGTGAAAACGGACGTGTGGACAAATGAAGGAAAGCAAACTGTTGAACTGCTTTCTCAGAAAGTCTTTCTCTGATGTCATGATGTGTTAAATCAATGCACTATTTATATTTTCTCCACTTTGAATTATGTGAAAACTATTAAACAAAGGATTATTATTAAAAAGTAAAGACAAAAAAAATCAAAGCTCCTTTTTACTTCTTAGTCGTTCGGCAGGTTGTCGGTTTGATTCTGGTCCTGAATGTTTTAATTAAGAGTATTTTTGTACTGAAGCTGAAAACTGTCAAACATCTAATTATTATTTAAACAAAGTTTGATTCCTCGAGATCTCGCAGAAAATGATCCTGTCGTCTCTGAAGTGTCTCTGAATAACTGGAGATCTCGAGAAAAAAAACTGAGATTCTACTCGTTATCACCAGAAACAGATGAAATCACGTCTGACCCTGAAAGTGACTGTTGTTGTGCCTGACAGACAAAACTAATGGATGAGCCAATTAGCTGACTAACAAACTGAGCATTGTGCAGAAATGAGGTTGTTAAAGTGCAACATTTGGCTCACAGGTTGTCAGTTGAAAAGGTCTGAAGTGAGGTTTCATTCATCGTGTGTGTGTGTGTGTGTGTGTGTGTGTGTGTGTGTGTGTGTGTGTGTGTGTGTGTGTGTGTGTGTGTGTGTGTGTGTGTGTGTGTGTGTGTGTGTGTTGCTACGACGCATCAATAAAGTCTTAATCTTTTTCTGTGAGTGTAAAACGTGTTTCTCTGTCCTTCAGGTACCGAATGTACAGGAAAAGTCAGACGACAGGTTTCCCTTCTTTAATCACAATCTTCTCTGCTCCCAACTACCTGGATGTGTACAACAACAAAGGTGAGACAAGTGAAGGACGGAAACCATGGCAACAGCGCTGAAACCTTGAAGCCCTGGCAACAGGAGACAGGAAGTGCATCATGAAGTAGAAAATGTTAATGTGTGTGTTTTGTTCTCAGCTGCGGTGCTGAAATATGAGAATAATGTGATGAACATCCGGCAGTTTAACTGCTCCCCTCACCCCTACTGGCTGCCCAACTTCATGGACGTGTTCACCTGGTCTCTGCCCTTCGTCGGAGAGAAAGGTGAGACTCCCGTCAGCCGGTCACGGTTTGAATCAGTGTGACAACACGCTGCTAATCAGAGTCATTATAGAGCAGGTGAGGTTATAAATGAGTCAAAGCTGTAACACGGATGTTAGCGGTGGGAATCTGCACTCGCCTCACATTTTAATTTGATTACGGTTCATCTTGATGCATCTCATACATCCGTCACAGTGAAATCAGCTCGTATACACAGACAAACCTGCTCATGATCGGCAGCGAACTCTGTTCACACTGCGAGCGGACGAAGTTGGAAAACAGAAAGCAGCCGATCATAAACCTCCTCAGACGACATCCAGGAAACACTAAACCTGTTTGAAAGTCTTAATAATGTTCACTCTCAGCTCACACAGCAGCCACAAAAACCTATTATTCAGTTGATTAGTTTTGTTTTTTTACTTACTATTATTTGTTTGCTGTCAGATTTGTGCGTGATAAGGTCTAAAGAACAAAGAGATGATGCTCGACGATTATCAGGAGTTAATGGACGACGTAGAGGCCTGAATCGTTGGTGTCCGTATATCAGAAGAGAGTATTTACCAAGACATGTTATAAATAAAGTTCTTATTATTCAAAGATCATACTTGTCAACACTGTCAGTGTCTGTGACCCGCCTCAGGACACAAACATTACAAAAACTAAACATAAATCCGTCTCCAGTTCATCACACGTTGTTCTGTTACAGATGTTTTATTTTCACGCAGCAGCTGAACTTCCTGAAAGTGTCAAACATCCAAACAGTCGAACAGTTGGACAGTAAAGTCGACAGCACCTCCTCGATTCACCACTGAGTCACGGAGCTCATTTTCTTCTTCATGGCTGCAGACGTTATCTTCAGCTGAAAACCAGAGTGTATAAGTGTTCTGGATAAATATGAACACCTGTAGACGTCGTAGCTGGGCGGATACTGAAGTCAATATCAAATCAATCCCTGATGTAAGACAGGAGTCCGGATCACAGCTTGAGTTTTCATGCTGAAAAACAACAGCTGTCTCTTTCTGTCTGATGCTCGGCTCTGAATGAAACCTAATTATACAACACAATTATACAAAGAACTCATAATGATGTTCCTGCTCTGATACTGAAGCTCTGTCACAAGATGCACAACGTCACGAGATGCATTCAGACGTTCTGTGGAGCTGCTCGACTGTCCGTCTCCAAACATGTGATGTCTTAAATCGTAATCAGAAGAAATGCATCATTGTGCATCAAATGTGAAACACATGATGCAATAAATGGAAATGTCCAGTCAGGCTAACGAGAGATACGTGTCTCAACATCTGCATCGTTTGAGGCTCGCCGCTCAGAATGAGAAACATGAGGGTTCAATAATAAAGAATATTTAGGAGAATTAAACAGATTTCATGGAGCAGACGACACGATTTTAATGTGTTTAATGAAGATTTTTGGCCAAATCTCTAACGAGATACACGAGGGAGGAGTTAGCCACTTAGCATCGACACCAGGATCAGATGTATTTCTGTGTAATGAGAGCAGCAGGAAATTATTTTAATTAGCACTAATTTAACACCAGAGATTCAACAATTAAGTCATTAATTAGTAGATTGGCAGAAAATTTAAAATGTATAAATAGTTTCTGTCATTTTCTGGTTCAAGCTGCTAAAATATGTCAGTTTTCAGATTTCTTCCACACAAACTCACCGCGACCATCACACACACCTCATGTGTCACATTAACGAGGCTTTCACAGTCCTGCAGCCGTCCTGCAAATACTTATCATGATCTTTTTAAGTTTGGTCCTCTAAACTTTTTATTTTTCACTGGACTGAGTTGAAATGTGTCCTGAACATCCAAAAGAAACTACGGCAACTTGTTTTTTATTTCATGTTTTGCTGAAGGATTACAGTCAAATCAAAATGAATCAAATTAATAACAGGAAGGCATTTTTTGTCTGTGCCGCAGATCTTATTAAATTTAGCTGCAGCGCTAAAGAGCAAACATTTAAATTATTTTGACTTCTTTAAGTTTTCTCCTGAAAGTTGATATTCATTGTATGTGTATGAAAAATCCAGAGATGTTTCGATATTACTCCTTTTAGCACTTTTCACTGACTGTAATCTCACATTCAGAGTTTTGATGTCGGGGGAAGATATTTCTGCTCTGTTGACTTCAATGTTCCATCAATTCTATACAAGTTTTAACAATGATTTTTTTTCAAGAAAATCCATGAAATGATCTGAGAAAAGTTCTGTGTTTTGGTTGAGTTGGACTGGAACGACTCTTAGGACGGTGAACTGAATCTCTTTTGGCTTTTGGACCTTTCACAAGTTCTGAGAACATTATGAATAAAATGTTCAGATAATGAATACTGAAGATGAGGTGCAGCTCTGTGGGTGTTTTAGTGTGTCTGTGTGTTTCTCTCATGAAGTTGTAACGGGTCAAACCGACACATGTGTTGTGTTTTCACGCAGTGACGGAGATGCTGGTGAACGTGTTGAACATCTGCTCCGACGACGAGCTGATGTCAGAAGGAGACGACACGTGTGAGGGTAAGAGGATGTGACACCTTCTTCATCAGCGTGTTGCTAACAGGCTCAGATGAATTCAGAAGCGTGCGGATGTTTCAGCTTTCTCAGCTACAAACTGTTTATCAGAGCTGGTGGTTTCAGCTGCTTCATAGCTACGCTTGAAGAACAACCTACTGACACGTAAAGATCAGAATCAGAGCAGTTTATCACCTTCATGTATCTTCTGTTAGGTGACAAACTGTCAGTCCCTCGCTGACTTCCTGTCTGTGGCTCATTGGTTTGTCTTTAAAAACACTCAATACACATAGAAAGTTTCAGCTCTCTGTTCTCATTGGTTGGGGACTATTTCCAGCAGCGGATGAATCCACATTTGTTTGGTCTGAGATAGAAAACTGTCCGGTGTAAAAACTGGCCTGTTTCTTTATCACTGAATATAATTACCACAGTTCAGTTTGAGGAGGAAGTGAAACCCTGAAGGAAGCTGAAGTGCTGCTGGCAGCTGAACTGTCCGATAACACGCCGACCAGACAGTGTTTGTCCACAGAGAGCGGCCGCGAGCACAGCTGAGACTCAGAGCCCACAGTGGACTCAGGTTCTGTCACTGACCGCAGAGCCCACAGTGGACTCAGGTTCTGTCCCTGCTGACCACAGAGCCCACAGTGGACTCAGGTTCTGCCCCTGCTGACCGCAGAGCCCACAGTGGACTCGTGTTCTGTCACTGCTGACCGCAGAGCCCACAGTGGACTCAGGTTCTGTCACTGCTGACCGCAGAGCCCACAGTGGACTCTTGTGTTATTCTAATGATTTAATTAATTTGTTTGTACACTGAAGAAATGTATAAAGTCAAATTACACATTTTTATGAACAGTTTACTGTAGCAAACGTGTAACGAAGGTTATTAGTTAGTAAGATAAGTTACTAAATCAACAGGACTGATGTTCAGACGGTCTCTTTGTGACGATCATGTGTTTTTCTCATGGTTTCCTGTTTCTCTCTCTGTTCGTGGCGTTCAGGTGGAACTCCAGCTGTCAGAAAGGAGGTGATCAGAAATAAGATCCGAGCGATTGGAAAGATGGCCCGAGTCTTCTCTGTGCTCAGGTGGGTGTAACTTCTGATTGTTGGGTTGAATTTCACATGAATGTGAGTGTTGAAGATGGCGGTTGGTTTCATTCGATGAGCTCAGAGGTTTAGATCCTCCTGTCACACTGCTGAGGGTCTTTGCGTCTTCGAGCACTTTGTCTGATTTCATTCATCTGAAAACTTCCTTCCTGTCCGTGAAAGAAGGATTTGTTACTTAATGTAAAACTTTACTGTAACGTGTTGGACAGGAAACGCTGTGTTGGAGGCGGCGGGCTGCTGAAGAGTCGCTCTGCAGCTTTGTATTATTTCAGCGTCGCTCCACTTCAGTTTAAGGCTAATGACTTTCTCCTCCTGTAACACGCGTCCTCTTTTAATCTGGTGGAAGTGTGTCACAATGATTTGTCCTTTAACGACGAACGATCTCGTTCAGAAAATGTCTCCCAGTTATTTTAAGACCCAGAAAAGCAACACAGGCTCGTCTGAAGCTCAGCACGCCGTGCTCGTTGTAGTGTTATATGTTAGTGATAAACGGCGGTGTGGCCGTGCAGCAGAGTGTCGACTGGTGCAGCTCCACACTCAGTCAATGAACCCATGATTAGTTTGACATCAGTTACCTTCAGACCTGCAGTCTGCATCTGATTAAAAGTTAAATGGTCTTAAAGGAACAGTTCGCCCAAATATTTTCATCAGGAGGAGGAGAGGATGACCGGATGAAGTCAACAAAACATTTCTGGAGCTTCACAGTTGATTTAAAACAAAGTTCTGCAGTGAAATATTATCAGCTGTGTGTGAAGACGTAAAGACTGAAGCGCCTGATGAAATACGTTGTTCGCCAGATTAAAAGCATTCTGACACAACATGAAACATTTTGAGACTAAATAAACGAACTTAAACCTTTAAAGGATGAAAACACAATCTCATACTGTTTTACTTTGTTTATATGTGGCGGACCCTGCCACCTTCTGAGGTCGAATCTCTTCTCTAAATCTGCACACTGCCCCTTTAAAAGTGCGTGTGTGTGTGTGTGTGTGTGTGTGTGTGTGTGTGTGTGTGTGTGTGTTAATTAAAATATCAGCTGTGCAGGAGTTTCATTACATCACCGTATTATATCGATTCATTACACTGTGCTGGTGTTCTGTTATTATAATTAACAGAAGTAAATCTTTGTAAGTATATAATAATATATAATTCGGCTCAATATAAACTGTCAAGGAGACGCTGATGTTGCCGTGACAACAAGCAAACGTTTTCTCTGAAATCCAGAATGTTTCCTGAATTATTCCCAAGAACAGAGTAAATATCCAAATCGTTTTGGTTGCCATAGCGACAAGTAATGTTCATGAAGGGGGTGTCATGGTAACGTGGGAATTTCAAAATAAAGGCGCGTCTTAAAGATGACGATATGGATTGACTTTACTTTGATGGATCGTTAATATTGTATCTGTCAGAGGCTGAAATACAGGCTGTATTTAAATCACTGTTGATTGTCAGGTTATTGATGAGGCTAACGAAATATATGTGTGTGTGTGTGTTTGTGTTGTCAGAGAGGAGAATGAGAGTGTGTTGCAGCTGAAGGGTCTGACCCCGACAGGAACGCTGCCTCTGGGAGTTTTGTCCGGAGGTCGGCCATCTCTGGAAAGCGGTGAGTGTGAACGCAGCCGAGCATCGCACAATGAAAGGACACACTAACAGAGTCGAGCTAACACTAACTCCCTGCGCCTGCACTCACACCAAGAGACTAACACTCAAACACACACACTCAAACACACACACAGAAACATGGAAATGTCAAGAGGTTTGCTCTCCTGAAGGACCGGCCTGTTCAAACATCTCCACCATGCTGCCCTTTACAGAGCGGAGCTGCTTCACAGGATCAGATCTCTGACTGAAAACTTACTGATTATTTAATCAGGATGTAAATGTTTAGATTTATAGCAATATAAAGTAATAAACTACAATTTAAAGCATTTAAATACATTTAAAGACAGTTTAGTGACACTCAAACTGAAGAAGCTGAAGTTGATTTAAACACTTTCTGCAGATTTAAAGGTTCCCTGTGGAGTTTTTGACTTCTAGTAGCTCCGCCCACTTCCTGTTCCCCTCATGTGACCTTATTGATCGAACCTGTGTCTGGTAGTGATGAAGAGAGACAGATAAAGTATTGATCCTGTTTGAACTGTGTCATTAACCTCACACATGATGTTTGTCATCAAACTAATGAAACATCAGACTGAAAACACATGATTATAAGCTAGCTAGGCCTAGCTAACCGAGGCTAACCCCGGGCAGCATGGTGTAAACATGTCCCCACATTTGATCCCTTTAACAAACCCTGATCAATATTATTATTATGATTATGATGATTATTGTTGTTGTTGTTGGATGATGTAGCTCTACTCACACGTCTGTCTCTGTGGTCACTTCCTGGTTGTTTGGCGGGCGGCGGGGGGGATGTTTGATGGTTGACGACATGTTAACAGACTGACTGATTGATGAATAACGTGACTGACTGAATGCATTGATATATAACGTTCCCACTCTCTCTCCATTGGTTTTTCGGCATGGCACTTCTACTCACGCTTACACAGCCACCGTAGAGGCAGAAGAGGCACGAGGTATGCATTCGTTCATCTCTACCATCTCATTTATCTCGTTGTATCTCTGTGTCATTATGTTACCGTGTGATGCTTCTCTGGTTTTGAGTCCGAGGCGTCACTGTAAGACACTGTGTGTGTGTGTGTGTGTGTGTGTGTGTGTGTGTGTGTGTGTGTGTGTGTCTGTGTGTGTGTGTCTGTGTGTGCGCTATTTCATTTGGTTCTGGAGGAATCTCAAAATTCACCCAACAGAGAAAACTGTTTTTTAGAGATGAAGCTAAAGTTTATTAGGAACAGTTCATTTAATCTATAAAGAGTGTGATAAATAATGAATCCTCCTTCATGAGAGATGTGTGGTCACTTTGTTCATACTGACACATGTTTCTATTATTGTGTCCACTCTGTTTCCATCAATGAAGGATAGAAAAACTCTCTAAGACTGTATTAGACATTATTTTATAGGATTTCATCATAGAAAACAATTAAGAGCCTAAATGAACTTCATCCACATTGATATCGGTGAAATGTCCCTTTAATGAAAGTGTGTTTCTTTGTCTCCATGCTGTCCTCGTCCTCCTCTGAAGTAAGTTCTCTCTCCTCCCAGTAGTCTGATTACTTCCTGTACCAGTACTGACACCAGTCAGTGACTCTGTTCAGTAAACAGGTTGAACTCTTCAGTCTCGTGTGAGACGTGAACACTGAAATGTTTCAGTTGATCTCAGAGTTTTAAATACAAACGATAAAACTAAAGAAAAACAAGCCGGCTGTCACCATGAGTCAGAATCAGAGAGTGTTTATTGGATCTCCAACGTTCCACCTTCTGATTCAGAGTGTTTAGTTTCTGTAAGTTATTGATCTCGTCCTGCTTTGTATCGACCTCATCAGCTGGAATCTCATTATCAGATAATAACGATCATTTATAATCTAACGCAGACTGACGACAGCGTTTAGCTTCAGTCAGACTGATGTTATAAAAACACACACGTCTGTTAACACATCGATATTTATTGACTAACCATATTTCATCTAGACTCAACAGAACCCACCAGTTCTGTTTCATTCACACATTATAAATGAAGTAGGCGACAGCAGGCGGTGAGTTCAGGGCAGCGTTCACACTAAACGATGGATAAAACTGATCTGGTGTTGCGTTCAAACTCACCTAAAGATTCCAACAACACGCCGTGTTCACGTGCTGAGTCCAGAACAGCTGAAGTCACGACAGTTATTAACTTACTGTGGCCGAGTGGAAGTCGAGTGTTTGAGTAAATGTACTCAGTTACATTCCGTCAGTCAGTCGGCCGTCTCTCATATGTTCTGTGTTTCCTCGCAGCGATTCAAGGCTTCAACCCTCAGCACAAGATCCAGAGCTTCGAGGAGGCCCGAGGTCTGGACCGCATCAACGAGAGGATGCCGCCGCGCCGCGACAGCAAGCAGCACGAGGTCGTCCCGTCCCCCAACAACCTGCCCGCCAGCACCGGGCCGCCGGACAAGAACGGAACCAACGCACAGGCCTGAATCCTCCCCGCTGCCCCCCTGTCTCCCCTGCTTCTTCCTCTCCTTC
>CAEMYA010000496.1:90686-109803 GCA_903131615.1 Diplodus sargus
CTGCTTCTTCCTCTCCTTCCTTCCTTCCTTCCTTCCTTCCCTCCTTCCTCCTTCCCTTGCCCTCTTCTCTCCTTTCAGAGCAGGAGAAGAGGCGGTTCAGTCGGAGCGACTCTCACCACGCTTAATTTATTTTATCATCGATTAAATATCATAGTTTAAGACTGAACAGGATGGAATCATTTTCTAACCGGGAGGACGACACCTTTCTGTCAGCGGGAGGAAGTGACGCTCATTACGACGCCGTGTTCGTGCCCACACACACACACACACACACACACACACACACACTGCATAAATCCATCCTTTCTTATGCCAATGATAGTGTGACTGAGCTCTGAGGAGCGAGTATTGACATTTATATGATATAATTATGTATATTTTAATTGTTCCCTCTTTTCAATGTGATGTTTTTTTTTGTTTTTGTTTGTTTTTTTACAACACATAGATTTAGAGCGGGGGTGCAGAGAGTAAGAGGGAGAATTAAAGGGTTATTCCGCTCTATTATAACAGTCAGTCGTTGTTATTGACGGACAAAATCTTAACTCGCGGCGTCGAAGCTCCGCTCGGCGACCGCGAGTCAACGTTTTCATGTCGAGCAGCTCGGCTGCTGTTTCTGTGGCTTCACACGTCGTTTCTGTCTCTTTTGATAACAAACAGGCGCTAAAATGAAATCTGATGGGTCGACAAACACGATCCGTCGGACAATCGGAGCGCCGTCGAGGACACGCCTCGTGCAGCCTCGTGCGCTTTGCATGCTGGGAGGATAATGAGCGAAATCAGGACGAAGTGAGGAGGAGCGTCACGACTTTTACTCTAAACTCAGTGAGCGTTCAGATTCAGTGATCGAATGAAAAGCAGGATCGATGATTCTGAGCGAGTTCAACGGGAGAAAACTAAACTGTGAGGACAGTTACTGTCACTGAACGCTGGCAGTTTGTTGAACTCGTCAAACTCTGACCTGATTTTATCGGCTGTCTGGATGTAAAAACCAACAATCTGTTGATCTTTGTGAATCCGGATGTGATCGTCTGACAATCTGAAAAAAATTAGAGTCGAACACGTTGTCGTCTTGATATTTAGACCGAAGCAGCTTCGTCACGAGCTGCAGGATGAAATGATCCAGTCGAGCCGGTTCTGACCCGTCAGACTTCTGTAATGACGTCACGTGTTCCCAAATATCAACTCAGTCTGAAGTTTGTGTCGCTGACGGAGACGGAAACGATGGTGAAGCTACAAAAATAATAAACCACGACTGAAACTGACGAAGTACAAAAGAAACGAGAAAAAAGGTTCAATAAATAAGTAAACATATTGTTTAATGCACCAAAAATAAAACTTAAAATGAATCATGATAATTTAGTTTATTTGAAACACAAATGTGCATTTAAACAAAAAAAACAGGTGCTTCAAGAACATGGAAACAAAACGCTCAGTGCAAATACAGAATTATATTAAAAACAGATCAATATTGATGTTTTCAGCTGCTTCTGTATTTATTTACCTTCGTATTGATTCAGTCATTTCTTAATAAAGATAAATGTGTTTTGCAAAATGAATACAGAAATAAATACATAAAAATTAAAAGTAAGTTTTGAAATAAATGAAAGGAATTAATACAGCAGCCAGTTAAAACTGAAATATGAATGAACTTGTGGTATAATTCTCGGTGCATTAATGTTACTTATTGATCCTTCTGAGTTTCTGTCAGCTTCAGTCTGAACCTCCTGGCAGCAGCAGGAGGAGACTGAGGTGTGTTGGGTGTCGGCGGCGGCGCGTCTCACCCGGGTGGGTTTGATTTGACTGTTTTGTTGTTTATTTCTCGGGAGGTGGGCGGGTGAAGTACGAGGCCTCATTCTGACTTCTGTTCGGCTCTCAGAACATATCTCACAGAATGTACAGAAACGGTTTAACGATAAAATCAAGACTTTTTTCTTTTACAGCTAAATTTGAAAAAAAAAAAGAGAACTTTTTTTGTCAGTACATGTATTGCGAGGCCTCTCATTTATGTAGATGTTTCACTCCATTCAAATAAAAAAGAGAAAAGTTGGGCTGCCTGTGTGTCTGTTGAATGCTGCTCAAGGACGCCGGCTGCCAATCACGGCCGGCGTGGGAGGTGTTGCTTTGTGCGGCTCCATCCAGCGAGGACACGAGTGGCATTGAAACATCTCCAGCTCGCCGCTCTCTGTGTGGAGGCCCAGATGTTCCTTAGCAACACAAACCCTCCACATTATTACCTGCACATACAGAAAAGGTTGATGAGGATGAAAGGAAGCCGTGGGCCGTCTGAACACACTCGGTCACGACGAGGTGTGAACGAGCACGAAGGTGTGAAGCTGTAGTAACAAACACAAAGAGGAGGAAACATCACAAGCTCATTTATTTATTTATCCTTCTTTATGATCTTTGTGTTTGAGAAACAAGAGCTGGAAAAAAGCTTAATTTTATATAAATATCTTTAATCCTTAAAAAATACTTCATTTTCAACATAATCGGTTTACTCGTGTAAAGTAAAAATCTTTTTATTATCTTGATGAGACGATCTCATCGTCTTCGTTTGTCTCCTGGAGTCAACAGAACTCATCAGAACAGTCCGAGTTCTGATGAAGCTGCTGAAGTTGATGTTTCACAGCTGCATCGACAGAAACGACTCAGCGCAGTTAAAGTGTGTTGAAATAAAACTAACAGGAGGAAACATTAAAATCTCGTCTCCACATCTGCAGATTTAAAGGAGTTTATCATCATGTTGGTACGGAAGCCCTGAGGGGTCAAACCTGAGCAGAATAATCCGTCCTGTGTTTCTGATTTCTGACGATCTGGCGGGAAAACAAAGGTTGTGTAGGAAGATTTTTGTAATTCCTTTATTTCTTTTCTGTGAAAATTTATAGGTGGAAATTTTGGGGGAAACAAAGTGGAGAAAAAAAAGTCCTGAATTTTTTTTCTTGTCATTTTTTTCTGTTGAGAAAAAAAAATTCGTTAATTTTTTTGTTATTCTCTTTGAAAAAGTTCTTTATTTTTTTCACAGATTTATCAACATTTTCCAGCATCTTCCTCCACCTTTTTTCCCACTCGGGTTCTTTATGTTTGATGGAAATAAGAACTAAGAAATATAAATTCTTCCTCTCGTTGTGATGAGAAATATCAGCAGGATTTGAACTCGGCTGAAAGAAAGAAACTGGAAAGTTTTGGAAGAAGCTTCATTTTAACTGAAATCCTTCAGAAATATTATATCTTTTACATTTTGTCACCAACCAAACGAACAGAACTGATCAGAACCTGCACGCGGTGCTGATAGAAACAGTTTGATGATGAACTCTTTTGTTTCCTCAGAAGTGTTTAAAGAGTGAAGTTGTAATAAAAGAAAAAAAGTAACGTGATGAAACATTTAAATGTTGCTGTGAACATGTTTGTTCTGATGGAGAGAAAAACTGGACTTTTGGGTTTTGTGTGTTTTTAATCTGAGTCACATGAAGAATTCACACAGCGACTTTACAGTTTACAAGGAAAAATCTTAATTTTGACAGTTTTTAAAGTCGGAAATCTGCCAGAACTCAAAAATAATCAAGTCAAAAACAAACCTGAGACAGAAACTCTTCCTCTTTTTAAGACCGTTTAATTTGAGAAACAAGAAGTTTGTTACAGTTTAAATCCTTTAAAATGTCCTTTGACACAATCAGTCGCAAACTAAAAATATATTAATATCGTTCGAGTTGACGGACGGCGTCCCCACGAAGAGAATCACAGAGACGTTCATCAAATAACTTAGAACTGTAGACTTTATTATATATTCATGAAATGAGAAATGTAAATATTATATTGTGAGTGGATAAAATGAGATCATACAGAATCACACAGTCACAGAAGACGAGATCGACTTTCTTACTGCTGAACAATAAAAATAAGTCCAGTAGATCTCTGAGTGAAGGAAGACGAGAACAGACAGAATCAGGTTTTCTTCAGTTTATTTGACTCCTTCACATCGTACAACAGAAACTATGAGGACTGGACGGTTTGAACCAGAACGAAGCGTGAAGACGACGTTAAGACGATCCGATATAGACGATGGTGATTAGTACGAACTGCTCCTTTAAAATGTCAGCCTGAGCTGTGTGGACGATGTTAGTGACGATTAAAATCCTCGTTTAAAAAACCAAACAAACTGTACAGCAGAAACAATGTTTTCAGAATCAGAGATCACAAAAACAAACGAGTGGCCGTAAAAATTACAATCGTCAAATAAATAAAAAGGTCACAGAATAATAAATACAATCAGTTTAATACGAGACAGAAGCTCCGAACATCGATCGGCTGTCAGTCAAGTTCAAGCAGAAACACGTCAGAGGGCGGAACCATTAAAGGAGCAGTTCACACAAACAGTGAAGGTCCGCAGAACAGTTCTGGAGCTTCACAGTGGAACAGAACTGGACTGACGGTTTACTGTTTGAGTGAACTGCTCCTTTAATCTGTCATATTGACTGTAACTCCAGGACTTTTGTCCCTGTGGGGATCCTGTAGGAGTGACTCATATTTCACAAAGTGATCTGATTGGTCAGTGACAGGTTACCATGGTGATGCGTCACGGTTAAAGGTGAAGCAGCTTCATGACACCAGAGGAGTTGGATAGCCGCTAACATGCTAACGTGACGTCCTGATTCAGACCTCAGTGGAGCTAAACTCAGTGATGAAGATGAAGATGAAGATGAGTGGACACATAATGATTTGCAAGCAGAGGTGATTATAAGTGCAGCACAGGTAACATGTCTGAGTGTCAGTGCATCAGTGATGGTTAGTCAGAGTAAAGGGTTAATCAGGGCCAGCCTTCAGTACACTCTGATCCACATCCAGGGACCTGATTGGTTAGTTAGATGGCGGCCATGTTGGCGTGGACTGACGTGATGAGTATGGCCTGTTTGTATCCTCCTCTTCCTCTCACAGCAGCTGCTTCAGGTGTTCTGACGGGGGTGAGGTCACTTCCTGTTAGAAAAGCGAGACTTTCTTCTTCAGTTCGTTTCGTTTCCACAAAGAGAGGCGGTCGAACTCTCCGATCGGCATCCCGAACAGCTGCTCGAACTGCTCCGGGGCCAGATGCCTCTGAGAGGAGGAGGAAGAACAGGAGGCAGGAATCAGTTCATCCACCTGCTGACCACAGCATCACCTGACGCCACTGACTCCAGGTGGTCAGCTGTACAAATACTCTACAGTCAAAATTTGGCTTCAAACAAAGTATTAATTTTACAAGAGTTCAGTAACAACTTAAGACTTAATTTCACAAATAGGTGATTTTTTTAGTCGCCTAAGCAGAAAGCTACCAGACTCCCTTTAAAAAAGGCTCAATTCAGTGAGTTGTTGAGTGAAGAGAGACTTTATAATGTCGGCAACACTATTTATGAAACTTTATGAATCATTGTCTCCTTCTGGTAAATTCAGCATAAAGTTTAATACATGAAGGCAACATCACCAGACTCCCTTAACAAATCAGCTAAATTAAGGAATTGTTGAGTATCGTAAAACTTTATAAACATAGTGAAACTGTGTCTGTGACAGATTGTAACTCATTGTGTCCTTGTTGTTAATTCAGCATTAAATCTTTCAGCTGCAGTTGTTTGTCTCCTTGTAAAAAGTGTCAGTTTGTGGCAGCATGTCTGTACCAGCCTGTCTGCTTCTGTGTCTAAAGTGCTAAAGTCTTACCTGCCAACATTGATCAGCTGTTTGAACACACCGTTTACACTGATGTCACCATTTACACTCCATTTATGAAAGAAGAAACATGTTATTGATCTGAACATGTCACATGTTACAAAGACACTAAACAGGAACAATATCGGCTCCTTCTTTGTCCCCGTGGAGAAAGTCCCCAGACTCCCTTAACAAATGTGTCAGTTTAGTGAGTTGTTGAGTTGGAGACACTTTATAAACTCTGTGAAACTCTGTCTCTGACTCATTCTGCATTATTTGGGCCTTCTTATTAATTCATCTGATCTTTTTTTCTTTCTGTCCTTTTTTCTGATGTGTGTGTTTGACTTTGGTGGAAGGTTTAGCTGAAAGGATGATTTTACTCCTGCTGATGAACCGGCTGCAGTGTTCAGTCTTGTCATGATGTTTGTCGGGCTGCGATACAAACCTCCAGCCGAGTGCGGTCGACTCCCGGCGGCAGCTTGCAGCGCCCTCTGTGGGTCACAACCAGCGCTTCATATGGATAGATCTGAAGAAACAGAGTGACACGTCACACGTCATCTGTTAAACTCCTTTACAATGAACTCAACTGAATATAAATATGATTTTGTGAAGGGTTCAAACACTACGGAAGCCCTGAAGGACAAATGATGACGTGTGTTTGATCTCAAATGTTTTCTCTCCTGTTTGTGATTTCAGGATGGAGGGAGAAAAGTTTTAAAAGATGATTTTTATTGATCATCAGTAAATCTGACCTGATGAAGTGAACATTAATTTGTTTGTGTGTGAAGCCTGTGAGAAAAATAAAATTCCAAACATCATTCCAATGTTGCTCCTTTCTTTTTCTTTCTCCTGTTTTCTCAGATGAAAGTTTCGTCCACAGGCTGAAGTTTTGCTGTGAGGCGTCGCAGCTCTTCTTGTGTTCAGAATGAATATTAGATTTCTAAATCAGCTGGTTTCATTAAAAAACTTCTCGTCCACGTTTGAGACCAAATGACACAAAAAGTTCCAGCAAGAGAAAAAACTGTTGGTACGGTGAATGTTTCTGTCTGTTTAGATTTAGGATTTTTTTTTTTAAGGTTCAGGAGACAATTAAAGAAAAAAAGAATGAGGAAAATGATTCTCCTGAAATTTGTTTTCATAGATGAAGAAAATGTAGGAACGTAGAAAAGATGATGCTGGAGAACTTTTCTTCATTTTCTTTCATGTGTGGAGAAAAAATAATAGTTTCAGCTCCGATAAAACGTTTCACTTGAGAACTGGTGGGAACATTTACATTTTTGTCATCTAAACAATTTCCCCCATGAATAAAGTATTCTGATTCTGATCTGTGAAAGATTTCAGTTCAATTGTTTTTTAAAATGTTCTTGAATCAAAACAAATTCTCCTGATTTGTTTTACCTGAAATGTGTTTTTTGTTGGATTGACCAACAAAAAAAACAAACAAAAAAAATTTCTTCACCTGACAACTTTATTTTTCACTCAGTTTTTTGGCTCAATTAAAATTATTTTTCTTTTTCTTTTTCTTTTAGAAACAATTCTTTGAGAACAAAAGTCAGATAATACAGACAATAATGATCCTATTTGGGTTTTTTTTTACTCTGTGGTTCTTTCTGTGTGAGCAGCTCACAGCAGTTTGAGTCTGATGGGAAATGTATGTAAAATACTTTTCTGTGTGACGTCAAACTCTTTGTTAAAGTCTTGTTACAATAAAATATCTTCCAAAACATTTTTTCCTGGAAATTCTTTTCCATATTTTTTTTCACAGATGGAAGAAAAGATGTAGGAACCTGAAGAGAGAGATTGTTCTGTCAGAACTGTTTTCTGACTGTTTCACATGTAAAAACAAACTTGTCAGGAGAGAAATCTGGAACTGTTTTTAGATTCAAGAGACAACTAAAAAATAAAAACAAAAGAAAATCGTCCTTAAATTTGTTAAAATGTTTTCCCAGATGACAAAAAATGTAGTAAACCTACAAATATTATCCTGTGAAAACTAGTTTTTACACTGAGCATGATGAACATTTGAGGAGAAACTGAGTGGGGAGATAAAGTTGTAGGAACGTAAAGATTTAAAAACATGTTTCCACCAGTTCTCTGATCAAACGGTGTTTCGGGAAACCTCCTCCAAAAGTTTTCTGTGCACAAACTGTATTTTTTCACTCAGTTTCAAATTTCAGGTAAAATTTTTTAAATAAAATAAAAATCTGCTCATGAATTTAGAATCTTTCTTTTTTTCAGATAATCTTTTTTTGTTGTTGTTGTTTTTAAATCCAGAAACATTTTCCAAAAATCTAGAAAAAATCTTTTTTTTTAATTTTTTTTTTGCTGCTTGACAAAACAACTTTTATTCCCGTTCAGTTTTTCGCAGAAAAAAAAAAATTCCTTCCCCCTCAAAAAAATTGTTTCATGAATCTTAAAACAAATTTCAGGAGTGATTTTACTTATTTTCCAATAATATTTATTTTTAACGCTGCGCCCACCAGCCAACCGAGAATGTTAGGGGGAGATTTTACCCTTTTCCCCCAAAATTAATGAATCTAGAAACTAATTTCGGGTGTTTTTTCATGAGAATTTTCTCATGAATCTAAAAAGAATTGAAGGACTTATAAAGTTCATCCTCCACCAGCCGTCAGGTCACAAACACGGAGAGAGAAGCAGGACTATCAGTGTGATGTTAGTTTAGGATTGACTGAATTGAGTGACTGTTGCCCTGTGCGGAGGTATACGCTCTACTCAGAGTCACGCTGAGTGTTCTGTTAAGTTTGAACCTCGTGTAAACGTTAACAGGTGGAGCAGCTCTAACCTTCTGCTCCAGGATACTCGGCAGTGAGTTTCCTCGGTCCATCCTCTCCCTGCGAGCCTCTCCGTTCTACACACACACACACACACACACACACACACACACACACACACACACACACGCACACGTCAACAGGGCCAACAGTGCACCTGTCGTGTTCCAGTATCGAACAGTGGACTCCTGTTTCTGGTCATTTTGAAGAAACAAAAATAGGATAGTATAGCTTCTTTTAAGGTCTTTTACCATAATATTACTTCAAATGTGTTCTTTTAATTTTTTTAAAGAAAAACCAAGAGGGGACTTGGATCCTACAGCGTTGTCTACCTATCAATGAGGGGACTCTCATATCCTGCACTGGAGCTGTCTGCACCCATTCTTTCACCTAATGATAATTTGGTTACTAAACAGATTTTCATTGTTTCTTTCTGAAACTGATAATTATCTTTGATGGCTTTAATATTTAAACATTTCTCTGGAAAATGGAGAATATGTTTTGCCTGTAAATCATAAGTAATTGGCTGCATGCACAAATAATAGTACAAGCTTGCTTAGAGTTAAATTGTAGAGATCAATTATACCAGCACACTAATTTTAAGGGGAATGCATATTCATCTACTAAATAATACCATTTATATTCTTTAAACCTGATTTGTCATTCTGTTTTAATATTAAAATATTAAGGCTTAGCTCTAGTGGATGACTTAACCATTTACACACACACACACACACACACACACACACAGTATGAAAGACACTCCTGCACAATCTGGTGAACATAAAATCCATCACAGTGAAGCGACGACAGCAGACAGCAGTGTGTCAGCAGCAGGAGGTAGAGATGCAGATGTAGCTCTCACACACACACACACACACACACACACACACACTCATCTGTCCACATGTTTTCAGGACACACACACACACACACACACACACACACACACACACACACCTGTCCACATGTTTTCAGGGCACACACACACACACACACACACACACACAGTGCAGTGCAGGGCAGCGGATGCAGACTTGCAGCTCTTCAGTGAAGCCGGCAGGTTGAACATGCACATGCACACAAACACACAACATTCTTACCTGAGCAGCTGCAAAGACACGAGGACATGAAGGTCAGAGAGAGTCCAGCACATGGAACACACAGATCACAGCTGTCACACTGCAGCGTTAAAGGAGCAGTTCACCTAAAACACAGTCATCACCTCCTGACGAGCCACAGAACAGTTCTGGAGCTTCACAGTGAAACAGAGTCACAGCGTTCTGCGAAACACCTGCAGCAGCTGAGACTTGATTCAAAACAGAGAAACAACCACAGAAAAAAGAACATTTCATGTGTTTTCTGTTTTAAAACGCGTCTCCAGCTCCTTCAGTTGTTCAGGAGGAGCTTTGGGAGGACGATGACTGAGTCTGTATTTTTATTTGAACTCGTTCTTTAACGTTGTTCCAGTTCATCGTACAAATATCTTCAAAGTCTGTTTTAATCCTGAGTTCTGGTGTTAAAGGAGGAATTCAACCACAGTGTTCTTGTTCTTGGTCAGAGTGAGACGAACAGATCCGCCTCATGTCTGTGACTGAAGGACTTCCTTAGCTTAGCTTAGCATAATGACTGTAAGCGGAGGCAGCAGTTAGCTAAAAGATCCACAGACCAGCTCACAGTAACCACCGTCTGTTTTCATGTTCCTGCTGCAG
Organism: Diplodus sargus; assembly: GCA_903131615.1. Lineage (NCBI taxonomy): Eukaryota > Metazoa > Chordata > Actinopteri > Spariformes > Sparidae > Diplodus > Diplodus sargus. The sequence goes on from CAEMYA010000496.1 coordinate 100,864, forward strand.
TGATTCTGAACGCTCTGCTCTGACTGCAGCTGTCTGAACAACCTGTACACTGTGTAGAACTGAACCGGTGCTGGATCTACCTGCCGGGCCTTTATCTGCCTCTGTGGAGAACTCTGCAGACTGCATCTGCAAACAGAAACACAACACATGATCATTCTAAATTATGAGTCTGTTTTCTGATTGTAAACACTTTATTTAAACTCTTGATTCACAGATGAGCGCTAACGTTTTTAGCTTAGCAGCTACATCACAGTATTATTTTATATGTTGTTTAATTTGTGTTTTGAGTCGATCTCAGTGGGATTTACCTGATTAAATAAACATTTACCGACAATAAGGATGTTTAGACAAATAAATAAAACATATTTTAATATGTTTTGACTAAATAGTTTTGTGAACTCATATAAAGTATGTAAGACCAATTGATTATGATAGAGGAGAATGAAGATATATAAGCATGTAATCGACTCTTTCCATTTATCAAAATGCATTTTTAATATACATTAATATATAATGTTGTAACACGATGACATCAGCACTCACTCTGGTCAGACCGGAGCGGGAAGGAGACTTCGATGCATTTGCAGACAAACCTGCTGACAGACAGAAGAAACAATGAGAGGGATGGAGAGACAGACAGGCAGACAGGCAGACAGTCAGACAGACAGACAGACAGGCAGGCAGACAGTCAGTCAGACAGGCAGTCAGGCAGACAGACAGACAGACAGACAGTCAGGCAGACAGACAGACAGACAGACGGCGTCTCACTGGTGTGCATGTGTGTCCTGTCCGGCAGTGACTGTGTCTTCCTCCTGAAGTGGACGGCTTTCTCCTTCTCCTCCTTCAGGATCAGGCGACCCAGGTTGGACTTGATCTGGATTCATCAGAGACCCGGTCAGTCACACCTCCTGCTCGTTATCACTGATGATGTCATTAGAACACTTGTTGTTGTTGTGTGGTTGTCATGGTTACCTTCTCCAGCTCCTGCTCCTGCAGCGTCTTGGCCTCGTCAGTCAGGTCTTCAAACTCGTCGTCTTCCTCCTGCAGCTTCTTCTTCCTCCACTCGATCTCTGAGGGTTCAGCCTCACAGTTAGCTTAGCATCTCATTAGCATCTCATTAGCATCTCATTAGCTCCCAGGCAGGTTAGAACTGCTGAGGAGCATTAAAAACACACAGCTGGACCAATATATGGTTTATCATTTAAAGGAGCAGTTCACCCAATAAAATAAACCTCAGTCTTCTTCTGCAGCATCCTGCTAAAAACTGAAGCTGTGTGTGTGTGTGTGTGTGTGTGTGTGTGTGTGTGTGTGTGTGTGTGTGTTACCCATGGCAGCCAGTGAGGGGGAGTACTCGGTCTCGATCTTGGACGGCTGGTTTGGATCTGGAGGCTGAGCTGCTGGGAACTTTGCGGACTGGATGACTCCTTCCACATGTTTCTGAACATCTGCAGAGTCGGAGAGCAGCGACGTGAGGAGAAGAAGAAGAATCGATCAATAACATCATGACAGGATCAGCAGCTCACCTTGTTTGTAGATCGGAGGTTTCCTGTAGATGTTCGGGCCCATATCTGAAGACGCAAAACGTACGGAAGTCCAATGATGCAAAATATGATATAATGAAATTTCATTTCATTTTAATTTGTGTGCAAGATGTGTGACATACGTTTGGATTAATTTTCATGTTTCAAAATGCAGAAATGATCAAAACTAAAGCTTCAGTGACAAAATGATTGTCTGTGTCACATTATCATTATATTGATTTATTATTGTGTGTGTGTGTGTGTGTGTGTGTGTGTGTGAGACCTGGTCTGTGGAAGTGCTGCTGGCTCGTGCTGATCTTGCGTGTCGCCTGCAGCTGCAGCGTCGATCCTCCAGGTGATCCACTGTCACTCTCTGCTCTGCGAGGCCACACACACACACACACACACACACACACACACACACACACACGATCGACTCGTTAACACTGAAAATGTTTTTTCCAGTTGAACTTTGATTTCATGTGTGAAACAGTGAAATCTGCTTTTTAAAGTAATTTTTTTTTTAACTTTTAATTAAATTTAAAAAAAGTTTAATTGTCTGAATTCTTTTATTGAAAAAAAATTGTTTCAGTAAAAAAAAAGATGAATATATTTAGTTGTGTTTTATATATCAGTGTTATTTTGTCTTGTTTATGAGAAAACAAGTTGTTTTAAAGTATCTGTGACAACTTGTTACTAAAGTCAAATAAATGTAGCGGAAGTATTAAAATATCAGAAAATGAACATACTCGAGTATAAATATCTCAAATTGTACTTAACTACAGTCCTTCAGTAAATGTACTTAGTTACTTTCCATCAACAAATTCTACACTTTTTTCATTTGGTTGATTTTTCAGAACCAGGAGCCTTCAACATTCATCAATAATCGATCAATAAATCATCACAAACTGTGTAAAGTTTCAGTGTTTCTGATTCTGTTTCAAAGCTGCTGCCTGATGAAACTCTCCGTCAGTTACACCTGAAGAGATGAAACTGACTGAAGTGTTTTCAGCTTCTTCTCTCCACAACAGAATCAGAACCAGAACAGATCAGAACCACAGTCCGGACCGACGGCCCAGCAGCTCCACAGAGACTCTCTGTGTTCTCAGTGTCTGAAGGAATTCATGTCACATTCAAACACAAAGAACCGACTGAACTCAACAACTGGACGAGAACACAATCGGTCCATCAGAGATTCTGCAGAAGGTCCCGACCCGCCACTGACTCATGGAGGATTAGAAACGGGTCACAGAGTTCATGACTGAGTGAAACAGTGTTAAAGGTCCAGTGTGACGGATTCAGAACCAGCGACCGGCACAGATGGAATAAATGGAGTTCATACAAGAACTCTGAGAACGTTCCTCATCAACACTGTCACGCTGCCGTGTGCAGGTCCGACCTGCAGGCGGCGCTGAACATCACAGTGAAGGAGCAGCAGAACCGACACTAACCCTTCATGACACGAGTTCTGCTCAAAGGCCCAACATGGTTCTGGTTCTTTCACAAAAGTTAACAGTTTTATAAAAGACAACATGGTGGCGGTTCTGTTCAAGGACGAGATCACAGAGGAGAAAGTTTCTTCTTCATGTGTGAAAACAAGTAAACAACATTTAATTTAGTAGAAAAAAATATTTTTCATTTTCTTTCATTGCACACGGAGAAAAATTCTCGTGAAAAAAACAAGTTTTTATAATTGAAAAAAAATCTTGAATTAAAAAAACAAAAAACTAAACAAACCGCTTTTGGTAAAAAATAAATTATGAATTTTTCCACTTTTTTTTCATTTCACTCACACAGAAAGAAAAACAAGTTTCTTCTTCATGTGTGAAAATAAGTAAACCACATTTAATTTAGTAGCAAAAAAATATATTTCAAACTTTTTAATTTCTTTTTTTTCACACAATATGACAAATCTGGTAAAAAAAAAAGTCTTCTATTTTTTCATTTTTCATATTTATTGTGTAAAACTGAGTTAAATTTGTTTTTGTCAACAGAAAAATTAGAGAAAAAAACTCCTCTGTAAAGAATCCTCTGTAAAAAAACAACTGCTTTTTAAAAAATGCAATAAAAAAAATGGTGAATTTTATTTCATGTGTGAAAACAAGTCGACAGAACTTCTCATCGCTGATCGACTTACATTTTGTTTTTGCAGGTGATGAAACAGACAGATTGTGAAATCTTATTATACTTTCAGTTATTATCATAATCATGTTAATGAGCAGCTGAGTTAAAGGAGACAAACAAAATGAATCCAAACATCTGAGCGGTGTGAAGCAGCTCTTACCTCCGGAGACCTCGGAGGAGACGTGGCGGGAGGAGACAGAGATCTCTGCAGGACACAAACACAACGAGACGCGTCAGCACCAGAAACACTAAACTGAAAACAAACTCATCGTCACTGTTCACGTCCAACTTCCTGCTTCACATCACCTCACATGTTGACACCAGTGACGGACTAGTGGCGGCTTTTGGAAAAGGAGGAATATTACACCTCCATTTTAGAAAGACAAGGCGGCAGACTGCAACTTCACCTGGCTGCAGCGCCTCCTTTAATACCTAACAGGGGCTCCAGAGACACAGAGAGGCTCAATAACAACCAGGTTTAAGGTCTCAGGCTGGATGTCAGTGAGACTTCTGGATGGTTCTCAGTGGATAAAGACGTTCTGTACAAACAGCACAGGTGTGGTCACCTCTCTGCGGGGCGGGTCCAGAGGAGAGAAGCTCAGGTGAGGCTGGTAGGTCATCAGGTCGGGTCTCTCCACCTGCAGGATGGCTTTATCTCTGGGCAGAGCTGCCAGGTCTCTGTAGCCCACCACCTGGTCGTTCACTCTGGCCTGCACACACACACACACACACACACACACACACACACACACACACACACACACACACAGGTAGCAGGTGAGTGTGTCTGTGTACACACTGAGTGTAGAACATGTCAGGAGTGTGTTTACCGTGATGCCGGTGGCCGGAGAGCCCGGGGTGCTCAGACCCCTGGAAGAAGGCAGGTTGACCGGGGTTACCTGTCCCTCCACCTGTGACATCATCACACAGTCAGGATTATTAATATCAACACAGCAGAAACATCATCAGATCTCAGTGTAAACTCTTCAGTGATCCATCACCTTCTGCATGACTGGAGAAAACCTTCCTGCTGTCGGGTTCCAACCAGCTGGACACAAACAGAGAGAGTCGTTACTTCTTCTGGTCGAGTCTCACCGTGACTCGTCTTAAAGTCCAACCTGAGGACACAAACTGACTCGTGACGGTTCATTTCTGCTGCAGCGGACATTTTAAAGGATGAGGTCACACAGCAAAGTTTCATGTTTCTGCAGCTGCTCACAGACAAACAGGAGAATCAGTGAATCTGTGTGACAGCAGCTGAAGATGGCGACACATTACATTTCTATACAGAGATCCTGATTTAAAGACACTCACGATGTCGGCAAGAACTCAGCAATGTCACAGAAATATGAAGCGTTATGTAAAATGATCACATCCATCGATCGGGTATAAAATGCTTTCTGTCATTTCAGCTCGTTCTCATCAAGGAGTTCATTCACCTAGTGCTTTTAAAAGGCGCAGTGACGTCATGATTGAGCTGGACGATACCTTGATACCGTGGCTCCGCCCACTGATCACTGCCACTGTACAAGATGGCCGCTCACCTCTGGGGTGTTCTAGTTTTATCTGTGAGCGATGGGAGGAAGTGGAGACACATCGTCCATCTTTATACGTCAGCATTGTGTCTCGTTGGACACATTAAACTAAAGGAGGTGAAGCAGACATCAGCGTGTTACTGTGAGCTTCACTGTGGAGCAATAAGTAAAACACAACCAGGAAGTAAACCTGGAAGCTACTTATTGTTCTTGGCGTGCGCTCCAGGCGAACCGTTCTCATTGGACCTGACAGGCGCCGTGCTCAGGTTCTGTTATACATCTATTCATGTCCAAAACCTTGCAAATGTTAGCATGCTTTCACACTAAACTAAGATGCTTAACATGCTGAACATCACACCTGCTTTCACATTACCACGTTAGCCTTTATTAAAGAGGGAGAACTCACACGATGACATCATGACTAGAGACGTTTCTACACATAATCTACAGTATAAGTTAATTTTCTGGGCCTGGACTCACAGCTGGATCGTCTCCGAGCTGCTTTCAGAACAAATCAAACCGTTCAGACTCACAGAGACGCAGCAGGCCCGCGGGGAGGCTGGACTGATGGGGACACGGAGACTGAGTGTAAAACAACACTGTGAATCAGATTTAGACGGGGCTGTTATCAGAGCCGCCTCAGGGGTGGTGGAGGAGGAGGAGGAGGAGGAGGAGGATGAGGAGGAGGATGAGGAGGACGTTGAGGAGGAGGATGAGGAGGAGGATGAGGAGGTGGAGGAGGAGGAGGTGGAGGGCAGCACCTCGCTCCTAAACAGCATGAGAGCTAACAGGGTGTGCTAACGTCTCTGCTGGAGGAGGATTTCCTCCCTCAGAGACTTCCTGTGAACCCCCTCCTCATGTTGGGTCTTGTCTTTCATCTGCCTCCCTCCTCTTCCTCCTCCATCTCCATCCTGCCCTCCTCCCCTCTCCTCTCCTCCCTCCATCCTCCCCCCCGGCTGTTTATCAGCTCGCCCAGCCAGGCCAACGCCCAGCCGGTCCTCAACAGTTATTGCTGTGGTAACGCTCCTCCCTCCAGAGAATCAGCAGAGCACATCCACCTTCCCTCCTCCGCCCAAACTGCTAACCTCCAAAAACTGACTCCAGCTCAGCGAGAGACGATCCGTTTGTCCCGAGCTGAACTCCACCTGTGCCGGTTCCATCAGCGTCACCTGGACGATGTCGTCTGAAACATCTTCCTGTCCAGAGTCTTTACTGAACTGAAACATTAAAATCTGCTCTCAGAGGAACAGTCCAACATTTGGGAAACAGCTGACGGTTCATCGACTCCACTGCAGGTTCAATGTGAAGCTGCTTAGCTTAGCTTAGCTTAGCTTAGCTTAGCATAGAGACTGGAAACAGGAAGTCACAGCTATCCACCAACCAGTTCCTCTAAAGTTCACTGATTAACACGTGATGTCTGGTTTGTTTAATCTGAAGTGTAAAACTACAATTCATCATCAGAACACAACGTGTCATTTTCACCTTCCAGTTTTTATACACATTAAACAAATGAGATAAAATCAGTGAGTTCCAGCTGAGCTGATGAGCCATGCTAGCAGTCTTTATGCTAAGCTAGGCTCACCAGCTTCACTTGTACTGGACTGTATTTAGTTTACAGACTCTGTGAAGAATGAGTGAATGTGTGAGAGCAGACGTTAGCATGAACCGCTAAACTAAAGGTAGAAGACGCGGTGAACATGATTCCTGCTGGACCTCAGCAGGATGGAGCCTCAGTGAGCTGAATGTCTTCTCACTGACATTAAATCATTTCCTGAAGACGTTACTGAAGGGAACAACAACTATACAAGCTAGCTAGGTCTGCACCCTTCGAGGGACCCGGACTTTGAGATCCTCGAAGGCGAGTCCTTCAGAGACCTTGTTAACCTCGTCAGCCGTTGTGTCACCAGATGTTTGACCCTTACGTCACGATTTCTACTGTCCAGGCCCGCAAAAGTGACGATCTACACCACACGATGTCGCGATTCTTTTTTTTCAGGCGCGCAAAGGATCCTGGGATATGTGAGGCCACGAAGGATCGTAGCGGTTCATCCTCCAGAAACAGGGAGAAGGAGGAACATCTGGAGGAGCCTTCAGACTGGGACGTTCTGAAGGATGCAGAACCTGGACTGAGACTCAGCAGGTGGATCTGTTGGTGGAGTTTAGCTTTGATAGAACCTGGTTGGTGACCTGCTGCTGAATCTAAAGTATAACGTGCTAAATAATAACAAATAACAGATAAAGTAGAAACTAAAGAAGCTGATGTTCATTCTGCTTCTAGAGTCTCTGAGGACCGACAGGATCCATCAGCTGACCGGCACCAGGCTGAGTGCTCCGGGCCGATAGTCTTATCACTAAGAGCTTCTAACTGCCAGACTGCCATCGATGCAGCTGTGTGACGCCCATTAGTCCGACCACACACACACACACACACACACACACACACACACACACACACACACACACACACACACACACACACACTGATCAGGTTAATGCACTGAAATCATACACAGTTTTGTTCTCTGTGTGTCAGCGAGCTCATCAATGAATCTGATGATTATCTGTTCTGATCAGCTCATTATTAGTTTATTAATTAAATCTAAAAACCGAAATATAAAACAGTAAAACACATTTAACTGTGAAAACAACAACAGAGAACAGAAGAACTTATTGTTTCTAATCTTAATATTATATCAGCTGTATAAAATCAATACTTGACGAGAACATGAAGAAATACGTCTTATTGCAAAGAACGGAATATAAACATTAAATAGATATTTTATATTTAATTATTGATTGATTCAAGACTCCAGCTGGAGCTTTAACTGGAGTATTTTAACTGGAGTATTTTAACTGGACTATTTGCAGGTTTTCGTCGACTTTAATGAGAATAAACTGAATATTTAAACAAGATATTTAAATCCATCAACTTTAATTTCATTTAAACATGAAGTTCTGCTGGTTTTGTCTGTATTTTATCAGTAAACTCAACATTCTGCTGTTTAGACTTTGTGAATTTATAATAAACATCTTTTTACTATTTAATGACATGATTGTGTTGTTTATCACATGTATTGATCTTTAGCTGCAGATTAAAATATGAAACATTTCCTGTTTCTGTCTTTTTGCTCTGACGTTTATATTTCTGTTATTGATCTTGTGGATGGAACAGAAACATCTGCGGAGGATTCTTTCTCTGTTTTCATGGAATAATAATCAAACTGATGTTCTGTATCGATCCTGAGCTGCTGATTACAGACTGTGATGATGATGATGATGATGATGATGATGATGATGATGATCTGCAGGCCTGAACACACAGCAGCACCTGGTCACATGCAATCTGAACAATCCGCCGTCATATGAAGATTTTATCATCGAACTGATCAGATCCGATCAGAATCGATCAGATCTGAACGTTCGACGTTAATCAGCCTCATGTGGCCTTCAGTGAGGATGAGGAGGATGAAGAGGGCGGACAGGAGACAAGTGCGTCTGCAGCAGCGCGATAAAAACACAGGCGGTATAACCGGGTCAGACCCGGTACCGACCCGGATCTGCTGCTTTATATCCCGATAATACTAACGGAAAGAAAAGAAGCTCTTACCTCCAAACAGCGAGGAAATATCCAAACGTGACGCCGGAGATCAGAGCAGCATCCAGGGGAGCGACCGTGACGCTGCTCCGCCGTCAGAGCCGAGGAGGAGGAGGAGACGAAGGGGAGGAGGAAGAGGAGGAGGAAGAGGAGGAGGAGGGAGGAG